>OZ022594.1:7828264-8060764 GCA_963669155.1 Arbacia lixula
GTGGCTTGTTTGTATGTGTCTCACTAGGAAGCAGCCAAAAAGTTAATATGGCTATATGCACATGCCTGTAATTTATTTCCCCATAGGCCGGTAATGTTTAAATGAGTGGAGTTTGATGTTTTACTATCCAAATTAAAAGTCCATGTATATATAACAAAAAATTGCGAAACTGAAAGTTTTACAAAGGTATTTAAGAGGATAATGAACCAGAAAATAACATGAAATGCTAATCGTGTCTGGTTTTTTTTTGGGGGGACAAATATTATTTTTTTACTTAAAAATATTGTGACAAAAAACACATGGAGTGACACGCTTTTTTTTGTTTTTGTTTTTTACCATTGAATACATATTGGAGAAAAATATCTTTATATAAGAGCCTTATCGTTTACTAATTGATGAGCTACAGTCCATGGGCGGAAATCCCGGGGGGGACGCGTCCCGGCCCCCCCCCCCCCACCATTTCGAAGGGGGGGGGGGGGGGGGGGGGTGGGGGGGACACAATATCAAATGTCCCCCCACTATTTTCGGTCGGATTAAATTTTTTTCGGAAAACGTCATAACCCCCCCCCCCCCCCCCCCCACCCCCACCATTTCGAAGGGGGGGACACAATATCAAATGTTCCCCCCCCCCCACTATTTTCGGTCGTGTACCCCCACGAGACTGGGCGGATTAAAGTTTTTTCGAAAAACGTCATAACCCCATTTCGAAGGGGGGGGGGGACACAATATCAAATGTCCCCCCCACTATTTTCGGTCGGATTAAAATTTTTTCGGAAAACGTCATAATCCCCCCCCCCCCCCCCCTTCCCCCTGGGAGAGAATTTTCAGAGACTGGGCGGGATAAAAAAAAATGAAGGAAAAAAAAAACACCTCCCCAAATGGATTGATCACAAGACATAGGCCTAAATAATTCCTTATAATTCAATTTCTGAAAATAATGAGATATATTTATATATATATATATATAAAAACATATATAAATGTAAGGAATTATACATATACAACAGCTTTGGCAACTCTTTTATTTAAATATTTTGTGAAAGAAATAGATGAAGAGAACAATGGTAGGCGTAGCTTAAATCAAGGCTCCCCAGAGCTATCTACCCTTTGGAAAAATTGGTGATACCGAAAAAATGTCTCTGCACCGGCGTTCAAAGCTGGGGGTCCGGGTTCGATTCCCGGCAGAGACATTTTTTCGGCATCACCAATTTTTCCAAAGGGTATCTAGCTCTGGGGATCCTTGATTTAAGCTACGCCTACCATTGTTCTCTTCATCTATTTCTTAAAAGAAAATGAAAGGTACTATGCCAATTTAAAGCAGCCACAGACAAACGAGATACGAAACGGGAAGAGAAAGCAAAATGCAAAAATTTTTGCACTCCCGTGCCGGGAATCGAACCCGGGCCGCGTGGGTGAAAACCACGAATCCTAACCACTAGACCACACGGGATTTGTGCTCTTGGCGGGAAATTTTACAAAACATATTAGATAGTATATTTCTAACACTATCTAGGTGAAGCCCGATTTTCACACTTGTATTTGATTTATGATGATTTCGTCCAAGAAAATTAAACTGCACAGCTTTCCGCATGCACCAACGTCCAGTGCGTTTACAGTGTGTAAATAGAGTAAGCTGCTACTGTATCCACAGATCTGCAGGATTGCCAAGCCTCGAGCACCTGACCTGACTTACTGCGACCAGCCCGCGCTCACGCTGCGCGGGAGCAGTCCCGGGGCTATAGTATAGGACCACGCAGTATCGCACATGTACAATGCACGCAAATGGGAACGCTGCGATACCGATTGTCCTCGGCAGAACGTGACACAGAAATCACTTTTTTGGACGAATTAAATTCAAGCAGCGAAAATTGTATAGTTATAGGCTCAGGGTTTGTGTTGAAATTCATAAAATTAGTGGGATAACTCACCCGGCCCTCCCGCGCAACCCCCCCCCCCCCCTCCCCCACCCGCCCTCTCTCTCTTCACTCTCCTCTCTCTTTCTCCTCTTTCTTTCTCTCTCTCTCTCTCTCTCTCTCTCTCTCTCTCTCTCTCTCTCTCTCTCTCTCTCTCCCTCCCTCCCTCTCTCTCTCTCTCTCTCTCTCTCTCTCTCTCTCTCTCCCTCCCTCCCTCCCTCTCTCTCTCTCTCTCTCTCTCTCTCTCTCTCTCTCTCCCCTCTCTCTCCTCTCTTTCTTACAGTGGTATATTCTATTTTTAGGCATAAGAGCATTGATTGGTTTGCCATTCTTTGAAGTAAATAATATTGACAAGGAGGATGATAGATAAGGGATATGATAAATGTGTTTCCGAAAACATAATTGTCTACTTCTAAGAAGCAATTCATATTAAGAACATATGTTAGAACTGAAAATGTATTTAATTAAGAAAAACAGACATTTAATAACTTCACATGCACAGCAAATTTGAAACAGTTATTGAGTTTTAATTGACGTTCCTCAAGGAAATGGCACAACATATATTTACCTTACTTAATTAAAAAAATATAAATCATCGTAACGGATTCCACAATACATATATTTCTAATAAAATATATAAAAGGAACGTACATGCGGGAAAAACAAAATACAAAATATAGCATATCCCCACTTGAAAAAGCTACATAGAATGTCATCATCATGTCATCAACAAGTTCTTTTAAAAAAATGGTATCTTTGGTCACAATTATACAACAAAGTCTGAAAACATGACACACAATCCTACAATATATTTAATTGAATACACAGAAAATCTATAAAAGGGATGAACAAAAGTTTCAGGAAAGTCAGATACACTATAGAAAGTCATCTGTGTTTAAAAATCTGAAATTATTTTCCTTGTTATCTTGCTTTGAAAATCTGAGATAAGCAACATGCTTGGGTAATTGTCTTGTTTATGCATGGTACGTAAGATCAACATTTTGGCACGACATCATTTATGACCAATTGAGTTGCCCATGAAAGTTAATGGCCCTAGTTCACTGTTAGTAATCATGATTATCAAAAATTCACAACTTCCTTTATTTTTTAAAATAAAACTTTTGCCAATCTACTTTTTCTGACTAGAGAAATACAATGTGGGAATACATTCCCCTGTACAGTACATACCAGTAGAGGGCAGTATACAGAATATTGTTATACTGTGGATTTAGGGCTACATGTACATAGATAATTCCCTTTTCTGTATTACAAGAGAAAGTGCAATTATTTTTATATGATCTTCTACTCATTGTGAAAAGGAATGGACAATTAAGAGATCACACATGATTATTTTTTTAATCAATTGATAATATTGCACTATCTATATCACCATATAACATGCATTGAAACTCTGAGAGGCAATCAAAGTTTTAATCACCGAGAGCAGTTTCTAATATCACAACACACATATCATATGTACCTGGAGACAAATGGCCACATAAACATTACACACTTGAATTTACTGTGACCGATAACATGTATTTCAAACAAAACTTCAACATCCTCTCTGCTCTTGCATAATCAGTACTAGGGAATAACTTTCCTGGTGCACTGTATTTGTGCAATTTGCTACCTATTTTAGGCAGATGTATAGCAATCATTGGTATTGGCCCGCACACTAATTTTGCAGAAACACAGAACACTGAGAAGTCAACTGTTTGGAATTGCTCATCAAATTCTAAATCCACAAAAAAAAAAAAAAATCCCTGCATTTTCCTTCATTATATCCGTTTCAATAGCCTTTGCTGAAAGGATTTAATATTTTTAATGTGGTGTTTGGTGCAATTCTAACACCAAATGATAGAGTCTCTACATCATCAGGAACTCTCCATCTCAGGAACTGCTTTATTAAGTGTAACATGCATCCGTGTACAATGCTACTCATGCTTACAGATCATGAATATTCATACAATTTACAATACAACCACGAGCATAGACATGGACAGACAGTGTTTTTGTGTATCTCGCTCAGGGCTACAGCTAGGGGATGAGAAAAAAGAATTTGCAAAGAAATTTTAGGCTTATATACACCCAGTAATAAGGATAGCGTGCTCCATCCTGTAAATGAACAAAAAAATGTAGACTGCAGGTTCAAATCCCGTCTGGTTCCAAGATTTTTGTCTGACTTGTTTCTCGTTCATTTACAGGATGGAGCACGCTATCCTTATTACTGGGTGTATGCCTAAAATTTCTTTGCAAATTGAAATTACGCCAGAAAGCCCTTTCACTAGCTGAAAAAAAAAAGAAGTTTATGCTCCTTCACTGGCTAGGGTCTGCTAGCTATGATGACGGTCAGAAAGTCCTCATAGTTGATGTTTATTGTGCCGGTCATTTGGGTGTCCCTCTTGCGGAAAGCATCGGTCAAACTATTAAGGAGGGCGCAGACCTGAATATAGCTGTCTAACCTCAGCTGCTTGTGATGGACCGTGTCGTACTTGTGAACCACGAGCTGGCTGAAGCTAGGAGACACGCGGTAGCCCATCTGATTTAAGGCTATGGTGAAAAAACAAGAAAGAATAACGTAGATAGAGTTGTGAGCATGGCTAAAACCTGAAGCTAGGAGACATACAGTAGCTAAACTGATTTAAGGCTTTAATGAAACAAAAACAAGATGGAAAAATTACAGGACTTTTGTAGGATTTTACTAGAAGAGAGATTTATAAATATCAAAATGTTTGGTATCAAACACCAATAGTCTGCTATTTGTTCTAGGACACAAACCCATTTATAACATGCAGAAGGTTGGAAAAAAAGCTAAATAAAATTGAAAGAATTAACAGATTGTATCTTTCTTTTTTATTCCTTTTCATAAAAATTATGACAGAATTCTGTAAGTTTTGGTTTTAGGTGTGAGTTTTCCACATACTTTTCAAATCAACCAACCAAAGGAAATCAAAATTGAATAGAAAGAATAGAGATAATGTTTCTTATTTACCTACACTACAGCTCAAAGGAATTGACATCTGGTAAAGGGAAAGGGAAGGAGCCGTAGTTTTAAACCGCGGGATATTTCATCCAGTTCAGCATGGAACGCGATGCTTTAGCATAAAAAGCATATGTTTTATGCTGAACTGGACAAAATACACTGCGGATCAAAACTGCGGCTCCTTCCCTTTCTTCCCTTTCCCTTTACCCGATGCCAATTCCTTTGAGCTGTAGTGTACATATTTAAGTTTGTGGTGTTGGGTGTGAGTTTTCCACACACTTCTCAAACAAACTAACAAAAGGAAATAAGACATTGTTTCCTATTTTCTATTTTGTCTTCATAACACAATACTTTTACAGTGTATTTAGTTTGTGTGTGTGACTCAATTTTTCAAAATATATCTAATTTGCAAGTCATCGTACCAGTATTGAGTTCGTTAGCATCGATGCCTCCAGATCGATCTCGGTCGTACCCTTCAAAGACTCTCTTCCATTGCTGGATGTAGTCCCATAGCTTCCCAAATTCAGTGACGTCGATAGTCCCACTCTTGTCTTGGTCAAACATTCCTACACGAAAAGAATAATAACGAGACATACTTGTGGACAAGTATAAGGTGGTCTGCATTGGCAAATACATGCACAGGTATGAGCTGGTAAATGCATGGTGACACCATCTTTTCATTAGAAATCAGAGGCACGCTCCAAAAAGTTCTTACCGCACCTTCAACATACTAACATTTCAGAGACTTGCCTAAATGGTCACATAATCCACCTAAATATAATAGGCATGTAAGGGCGGGAGATAAAAATTGGAAAAGAAAATCTCAAAGAGAATGACAAAGTTAGGGATAGAACAGAAGAAGGTGGCAAAATAAACATTGCAAAAGGAATACAAAAATGACCCTACCCACTCCAGGAATCGAACCGGGGGCCTCAAGATCTTAAAACAGCGCCTTTCTCATTGAGCCACAAATCTTCCCATTCACTTAACACGTAATGCCCAGCAGGGGCTAGAATGACTTAGAAATCGATATTCATTTCTTGACAGACCACCTAAATATCAACACATTCCACCACTATGTCTCACCCTCTGATTACCATTCGCAAGCAGAACAGTGAGAAGTCAAAAAGGTTTTCAAAAGTTGGTGGTATGACGGTTAAACAGCTCTTGGTTCTTGTGGGACAGAAACAGTTCCAACCATGAACCATAGTATTTTCCCCATTCTATTTCACCCAGTTGCGGTATATCCTTTTACTGGTGAGCTTGAAAGAATATAGTTTTTAGGTGCATGATAATCAAAGTTTGTCCATCTTGAGTGAAAGCATAACTATATACTCATAGTATTATCTGTACCACATTTTTGTGCATACTATACTTACAGTTTGCTTTTTCATAAGTGCAGCTCAAAAGAAGACTCGCTTAAATGGATATATTTTCATATTTTGTCACTGAAATTAAGGAACATTCAGTCACCACAAGGCTCATTTTTGTAATCACAAGGGACATTTTTGTTGGAACATTTCATTTGTGCTGACAAATTTCTCTCAAAACCATTATTGGGGGGGGGGGGGGGGGCTGTCCTAACAACCACCCCCTGGACATTTTTTGTTGGAACATTCCATTTGTGCCGACAAACTTCTCTCAAAACCATGATTGGGGGGCTGTCCTAAACCCCTCCCCCCCCCCTCCAATTCTGGCTACGCTAGTGTAATGTACCTGCTCTTACCTACAATATACCTGCTCTATACCTACCATGTACTTGCTCCTACCTACTCTGTACATACTCTTACCTACAATGCACCAGCTCTATACATAAAATGACCTGCTCTTTACCTATAATGTACCTGCTCTTACCCATAATGTACCTGTTCTTTACTTATAATGTACCTGCTCTTACCCATAATGTACCAGCTCTATACATATAATGTACCTGCTCTTTACCTATAATGTGCCTGCTCTTTACCTATAATGTACCTGCTCTTACCTATCATGTACTTGCAGGTGGCCTCGTCAAACGTGGTCCAGTTGGCATTGGTCAGTGCCTGCTGGAGTTCCTTGGCGTCGATCTTGCCCGTGTTGTCCTGGTCGACGGCCACAAACCAGGAGAAGACGTCTGCACTCATGCCAGGGGGCATACCCCCAGGACCAGCTCCCGGTTGCTGGGGAGGGGCGCCATACCCTAGGGTGGACATAGGGATGGGGGGGGGGGGGGGAGGGGGAAGAAGTAGGGAGTTGATTGGGTGGTTGGAATTAAATGTCATAATTATTATTTACTGATTTTACTGCAACAAATAAGTAATTTCTCTCTAAAAGGGATTAAATCCACTCAAGGTGATTCTTAGCAAATCAACATTATTTTCTTTATATTACTACTTTCCATTCTACCATAAATTTTAAGTTTCGTATACATGAGAGAGGTAACATCTTGAATAAAGAATGTACAATGTAAAATAAATACATGTGTATCTTATTTTTTCTTAACATTCACATAAATAAACTTTGTGGATTTATTCCTTTATAAGTTTATTGTATGAAATGTGATTTTGTACCTTACTATTTTCACACTTTTAACCTGGAAAGTGAAAATAAAGTGGAGTTTACTTTAATGCAAAAACAAAACAAAAATCATATCTATAAATGGATTATGGATTTAATCAAGAATTTTATTCCTTGTGGAATACAACTCCACAAATATTGAGCTCATTAAAAAACAATTAGGTTCATTTCCCATCAGATTAAGTAAGCAGTGTCAGCATAATATGCCATTACATTGTAATTAATGACTCATGATGCTTCTGGCACAAAAGACCTTGTGGTTTTTTTTATATTGCATGTACACATCTATTTAATTAAAAACAAGCATTTTAGGAGTCCTATAAAGTGCAGTAGAATATATACTTTATGGAATAGTGTCTGCGCTCTATAAATGTAAATATCATTATTATTATTACAACAAATCTTTACACCTGTTCTCACTCATATATAAATATTCCTTTGTCTTTGAAATTTTCATTTTTTCTTTTATCACAGAAGCTATATGGTCACAAATCTTGATTGTAATAACTTCAAATTCAATCAAGCTTGCAAAGTCCACATCACTATGCAAATTTGACTAGCTCTTTTATGCCCTGCCCTATATTCACATGAGTTGATCATTAACTTGGCTATTCACCATTCATCACTACACAGAGTATTCTATTTTGGGTGATGACATCTTGAGCAGACATTTATTTGCATGGGAGCTATGCCTTTGATTGTACACAGTCTGAATCGCATGAAACTGCCATACAAGGATGTAGAAAAAAAAATACTTCCATACATTTGTTATGAGAATATCTAATAAATATTTCACTTTGAACAAGAATATCTTTCATCATATTTTTGACAGTTTTACAGTGAAAAACCTGATCGTTACCAAGTATTGCATGATGATTTTCTGATCATTTGCCTTGATTATATGTACCTCTGAAAGGAAAACATAACTTAATAGCTAACATCCTATGATTCAAGAAAAACAAACCATTTTAACCACTGCATGTGCATCATGTTTACTGATGCATTTCAGTCTATTGAAATAACAAATATATATTTTTTTACCATTGGTTCAAAATCAATATAATTTGATCGGATCTCATAATATGGGGATGTCAGAGATAAGAGGGATGTGTTCCTTCTAGGCAATAGACTGCTGAATAATAACTCACAATGATATCAGCATTCTATCATCTCAGGGAGATACAATATAAGAACAAAAGATGGAACAATTCTTGGATACCACCTTAGAACCTGAAAGCAAAAGAACAGTCAGCATGTTCATGTTGACTGAAAAAAAAAATTCCAAGGAGTTCTGAGCTGAACAAATTGATATCATACCTGGTTGTTGGCCGTATGGGGCGGCGTTGTACGCTTGAGGGGGCGCTTGCCCCTGTGGGGGAAACTGGCCGGGGCAGCCACCCTGAGGAGGGGGTGGCTGTCCTCCATAACCCTGAGGGGGTGGCTGTCCCCCATAACCCTGAGGGGGCGCCTGTCCCCCATAGCCAGGCTGCTGGGTGGGCACTTGTCCCCCGTAGCCTTGTGGGGGTCCCTGCTGGCCCGGGTAGCCCTGCTGTTGTGGAGGGGGTGCTTGCCCAGGGAAGCCCCCTCCAGGCGGGGGAGCCCCAGGGACTGCGCCATACTGTCCTGGTGGAGCCTGAAACGCATGGAATCAGGGATAAACAAAATTGCATTGCATGAGCTTATGATCAAGCATTAACATGAATGAAAATTAAATGGGACATTCTTAAATCAAAATTACACTTTTTTTAAAGTGTTAAGTTGATTTTTAGAGGATCGGGTCAGATGCATGATCCGTTAATTACTATGATAAAATATTTTATCTTTGGTATTCCCAAAATTAGTTTGAGAACATTTCAACCAATATCAATGAGTGCATGCCCTGCACTCCTTTCCCAGAGGCAGCAAGTAATAAGCATCCTCTCATCATATCTTTTGCATACATTAACACCACCAAGTTCATGGTTTGACATCATGAAACTGACAATGACATTGCGCATCTGTGTTTATCAGCACGTCTTATTGCATTTGATGCGCTTATATGCAAAGAGTTAAATGCGCAATTACTTTTGCACGTAAAGGTATAGGCCTAGATGCGTCTGGAGATAAAATTGCTCAGGAGCAGTTTTATCTTTTACCTTTTATCCTAACTTTTTTTTCTACGTGTGTTTAAGAATACTGATCATTTGCATAAAAATTTAATCTCAATCGGCAGCTCATTTATATAAAAATTTATCTCTAGCTCATTTGAATAAAAATTTTCTCCTTTCCGAAGTTGGCTTTTCGCAAGACCAAAAGATACAATTTTTCCTAAGTCCCTGAGATACAAAGCTAGCTTCATGCCCAAGGTCTGACTCTAGTCTAAAGAGTTATTAGACAAAAAAATTAGTTTCTGTAGGTCTGTAGATCTGCTGAGATTGCATCTGGCTCCTCTGAACAACCTCCAAAAATGTAATTTCGATTAAAGAATGCCCCGAATGAGACGGTTATTCCTGTCTACGACCGACCCCCACTTCCAATTCCACCCGCGATACCCCGCGCCTGAGCTTCGGCGGGTGGCGGGTGGGGTCACGTATTGCTGTGTAGTGTAGCCTAGGGTTAACAAATGACCGATTATACTTAGTAATTCTAACAAAATCGAAACCATACCTGTCCGGGAGGACCTCCGTAACCTGGATAAGCCATTCAGATATTTACAGCTGATAACAGAAGCTTACAGCAAACCCTGCTAACAGCGGTCTTAGAAAAACAGTCCTTCTTTTCCACCGTTTGTCAAGACGCACGGCTTGATCTAGCAATCTGCGCTCGAATGTCCGAGTCATGGATATATACGCCCCCGCGATCCCGGCGGCCGATTCTCATAAATTTCGCCGAGAGGTGGCTCAAGTGAAGACCGCGTCCCGTTTAGGTATCATTGCCTAAATCCAGCTGTGCACGTCCGCAAATGTGGGCGTGGCTGGGTTGTGTGTTCAAGGGGTATGCGAGATCCACACAGTACTCGACTTACGGATATGATTGTACATATTTATGCCTATTGATTGTATGTGTTTACTAGTCTATATGCTGACATGTTCAATACTGAATAAATCACATTTTTATTCAGTGATTAGTATTTTGTGTGCATTAAAAACAAGTCTTACATGCAATATGGCTAACAAATAAACAAATATTTGTGAAAATTAATACATAATTTTTTTTTACCTTTCATTATAAACTTACTTTTGTATTGTCATCATGTTGTATCAGTGTAAATCATGTACTAATCCAGACTTTTAAAGGTCTAGGTTTGTTTGTACACACACAAAAAAAACACGGTGTTGTATAAATGTGCGCTGAAATTTGCTCTGATCCATTCAGTACTCTAGGTGCAGGTATGTTTACTAACTCAGTGGGCTTTTCTTGGCTTGGTTAACGTTTTCCCCCATGTAACTTCTCATTTTAACTGTACGCTGTTCTTCAAAACAGATCATGACCATTGACATGTTTGGGAAATTTATGATACATAATGCTCAAGTTTGTTGAATAAAAGCAGTAACTGATAGCAATAGCCAGACCTTGGGGTATATTTTTCTGTTGTTGAACATTGTTGTTGATGTAAATATCCACACTTTTAACATCAAAGGATGTATGTATAGGTATGTTATGTATGGATGCTATGCATGGTAGGAATGCTGCACAGAATGAAGTGAATTTCTGTCATTTTTTTCAGTCAAACAATCTAGCAAATAATCAATCAAAAACCAGACACTTCAGTCACAGAGTAATTCATGCATTTATATACATTCATCAATCACACCTCTATCACCCAATAAACTGATCATTCATACAACAAATTATCACATTAACTAATCAATTAATCAACTAATTAATCAATTACCTTACCAATCAATTGATATCACTGACCAATCAATCAATCAATCAATAAACTACGTATTGAAATCAACTTATGAATAAATCCACCAATCACACAATTGACTGATCAATTCATCAATCAAACCCAACCAACCATCCAATCCATCATCTATCCCATCAATCAATCTATCAACATACATTGCATTTATAGAAAAGATCCAGCAAACATTTTGTTCATTGCATATAAACATATTTCTATTTACACATGTTTTCATCAACTATAAAAGAAGTGAATTGCAAACAAACTATTTTTGTGAATTCTGCTAACAAGGCTACAGGGAAACCCGTTATAACGAGGGGGACGGGACCCACACTTTTTCCTCGCTATAGCCGATTGCTCGCTATATCAGTACATGATCAAAACATACAGAAACAAATGCAGTATAGGACTACACAAACAATAACATATTGATCAGCGTTTAACGGCGCGAAGAAAATTGCTTGTGATGTTGTTGCGTTTCCCTCGCTGGGCGGCGTGGCTGTCAAAGGGTGTGCTCGTAATAACGGAGTAAATCTCCTTTCTTTTTTTTTATTCTTGGGTTGGGAATTTGCCTCGCTATAGCAGAAATTTCGCTATAGCCGATCTCGTTATATGAAAACAGAATACACGGAGGTCTATGGAAGAAAAATCGGGACCCAAGAAATGTCCTCGTAATAGCAGGGTTCTCGCTATACCCGTGCTCGTTATAACGGGGTTTCCCTGTATTATGATTTGATGGATTTATATAATTTTAATCCAAAGTGATCTCTGAAAAAAACCTGTGATACCATTTTGAATAGGTCAAACTCTAGTCTAGGTTCCAGCCTGTGAAGTTTGTTTCTTTCTGGTGCACAGCTGCAACCGCAACACATTCCGGATATAGCGTCCTCACGTTATCACACACACAACATTTCAATACCATGAGGCAATCTTCCTAACCCCAGTTTTGAATTTAAAATTTGTGCCTTCATGCTCTGTATAACATGACTTCTGGTGCACAGCTGCAACCGCAACACATTCCGGATATAGCGTCCTCACGTTATCACACACACAACATTTCAATACCATGAGGCAATCTTCCTAACCCCAGTTTTGAATTTAAAATTTGTGCCTTCATGCTCTGTATAACATGACTTTGATATAATACGAAAATTAACTTGTTATAACGGGAAAGGGGACCGTACTTATGCGTAAAAATCATAATCAACTCAACTGCTGCTCGGTGTGGCATGTACAGATCACTGGAGCAAAATGGCATGAATGTCCTGAAATGGAACAGTAATTGAACCAATAGTCGTGGCGAGAATGGCACTTCATGGATTGTGGACTTCCTAGCCTTAAAATATAATCTGGACAACAGCCTTTCATCAGATGGTGGATGATAGGTGAGGTATTGATTCCGCCAATGATGTGGACTCGTCCGTTAAGGCAGTGGCATGGGTTCTGCAGTAGATGCTCTGAATCACTTCGTACATGTTAGAGAAAGAGCCTGTCTCTTCCTTCAACAGAGCATAAAGGTTGATAACCACAGAGGTTGTTTAGTGAGTTGCCGCAATGGGAAAGCATGCTAGTTCTTGGGCTGTGCAAATCTATCCTGGTGGTTCAGGTCTTGCAGTCCCAAATCAACCCATGTGCGAACTAGTTCGACGTCGCACAAGCTCTTCCTCCTGGGACTTCTGCAAATGTTTGACTGTCCGTGGAGCAAAACTGAACCAGTGTCACCAGCGTGAGAAGACAACAACGACACACTGGTTCAGTCAGAGTCATCATCACTACTCGTATCTCCAGCTCCTCCTCCTCCTATCGCTCGGTGAAGGGCGGGGCTGCTTGACGACGCTCCGGACCGCAACCCGGTCTGATAGTCCTCCTCCTCTTCCTTAGCAGCATCCTCCGCATCATCATTCTTCAGCGTCTGCAAGATGCCTGCTGGGAGCTCCTCTGCATCCATCAGCTGACAGAAATTCTTGTACTGTAAGGCAACATCAAGGAAAAGTCAAATGAGTGATTGAGTTCATTACGTTATTGCTCCAATTGATAATTACATGGAAATTTGTTTTCCACATGTTGTACATCATAAAAGAACATTAAACATGTACATCAGCTGACAGAAAATGCTGACATGAAGGAAAAGTCAAATGAACAACTGAATTAATTTTTCAATTGTCCCCAATCTGCATGTGAAAATTTCCCTTCCACCTGCAACTTACATAGCATAAAAGAACTTAACTTATTGACAGCAAAGAAACAAAGAAAGACAAAGAAAAACAAACACAGATCAATTGAGACATGGTTGAGAGATTAGTACATGCAACATGCAACAGAAAATGCAACAGCACATGACTAGGGAAGAGTTCCTTTTGCGACAGCCACCAAAAGTGAAAAAAAAATATACACTACACTGTATTTGCCGATATAATATATTTTTCGCCATTTGGGAGTAAATCTCACATTTTGCAAGTGCTATATTTCCCAATATTAGAGGTGCTTTCAATAGTGTGAATGAACATGAACCAACAGGGAAATTTTCATGATAATTGAGTTTGCGAAATTTGCGGGAAAAAAAAAACACTGCAAAAATTACCACTTATTCAGTATAGAGATAATCTGAGGGTTATAAGTTAAATAGTTTATTTTTAAAGGAAATGAAAATATACAGGACCCTTCTAATTAGGGCACATGCGACCCTGGTGTCTCAGGGTTACGTTAGTGTGAGGGTGTAGGTTGGGGATACATCGGGTGCCTGTTGCTAAAGGAACTCTTTCCCATGACTAAAGCATTTACTCACCTTGTCGAGCTTTTCTCGCAGTTTTAAGATTTGCTTCTCTTTCATTGTGACTGTTTCCTCAAGTAGCTGATACTTTTGTTTCTTCCTCGCTCGACATTCCCTGGCGCTTTGGCGACTTCTCTCAAGCTTGGCATTGCGGTCGACTCTTGAGGGCCTCCGTCCCCGTTTTCCTCCTCCGCTGTGCTGCATTCTCCTCAGTCGGCTACCCCGCCCCGCTCTCTCTGGAGTCTACATACAAATTACAATTACAGAAATCTCAGTAAACAGTCAGAGTCTACCGTCATATCCTTTATGCTGGAATACGTACCTTTACGGTTCTTGTATCGCAAGGCATAATGGGACGGAATTCTAGTACGCGAGCGTTCAGTGATCGCTGCGGTTATTGTTTAAAGTGTCATTTTCATGTTACAGATTTGTTACGTGGATCGGTTCCGACGTGATATTTTTCAGTAAATCTGAATTGTATTTTTACGATGAGAACCTTTGATTCGTATTATTGTATCTAAATAATGATTTATGAAGGGTTTGTTGAGAAAATAATAAGCAAAGAGAGAGACCTCAGAGACGTCGTCGAGACTCGGGCGGTAGTCCCATATGTGCAAAGATGAGTGTGTTGTGATGTAATGTGTGAAATTAAACAAATAAATAAAAAGTACGATAATATGATTCAAAGTTCTTATTGTTAAAATATGATTCAGATTTACTGAAAATTATCGCGTCGGTACCGATCCACATAACAAATCTGTAACATGAGCTAGCGTCATGAGCGTTGTAAACCATATGACCGTAGCGATAACTGAACGCTCGCGTCCTAGAATTCCGTCCCATCATGCATTGCGATGCAAAAACCGTAAAGGTACGTATTGCCATGCCCAATAATGTATATTTCTCTGAACGACTTAAGTCTGTTTATAAACAATTGGATTTATAATCCGTGCTCTATTTTACTTTACTTTGTTTTAATGCCATTACGTGTAGCTACACGCTGTAACATTAAAATACAAATGCCAAAAACATGACAGAGAGAATGGATGTGCAAGCTCTTCAGCCCTTCGCACCAATGAACCCTAGCCCTGGCTTTGCGGTCTGCCGACACTCTGGGCTGGAGTGCGTGACAAACATTCCCCGTACGCGTACCGTCATGCAGACAAGCACAGTGCCAGAAAAACCGAACTTTAGATGATAGATTCTACTGATTTTATGCCAGAAAATCCACAAAACAAAACATATTTACCGCATTTTCTTCACTATCATTTGCTCCACCTCCTTCCGGTTTCGTCATTTCACTGAATTAAAAGAAGACTGCTCTGTTTTCTTCAATGTATCGTTGTTGTTTTCCTTCGTCTCCGACTCGACTCTGTTTACCCGATTTGCTGAAGTAAACAAACTTGTGACGCAGTATTTTATGGTGTCGTTGAAAAGCAAATAAAAATACACTTATTTTGCAACAAGATCTAAATAATAGGTAAAGGTTTATTCCTCATCATATACCTCAGTAATATCTGAGGTATATTTGAAGGCTTTTCACTCACTTATCTTACCCTAATCTAACCTCATTTGCTATTCCTGGCCCAATTTGTTTCTTTCTCTTTCTTGAGCAACTCCGGCTGAGCCCATTATTGATGTCATTGTTGTTGTTTTATCAGAGCTGTGTATTACTTACAGGCCCAGTGCTTGAGAAATAATTCAAGATCCCTTTTAAGAGCTGTTCGAAAAAAAAAAGCACCTGCTGTTCAACGAGAGAGAGCCCGAAAAGAACAAGAAAAGGTTGAGGGAAAGAGGAGAGACAGCGAGAGAAAGAGAGGGAGAGAGAGAGAGAGATCGAGATCGAGGGAGGAAGAGAGAGAGAGAGAGAGAGAGAGAGAGAGAGAGAGAGGGGGGGAGAGAGAGAGAGAGAGAGAGAGAGAGAGAGAGAGAGAGAGAGAGAGAAAGAGAGAGAGAGAGAGAGAGAGAGAGAGAGAGAGAGAGAGGGAGAAAGAGAGGGAGAGAGAGGGGGGGGGGGGGGTCTTGGCTGGCTCGTAGGCCTGTGGTGTTTATTGAAATCAGGGATGTGTTAGGAAGGAGAAGCAACTCGAGCATAATAATATATTCAAACATCTGTATGGATACTAATGAATGTCAAAAGCATTCCACAATCACTACAATGCTTTGATGTCCCATGCGCCGCACCGACATTTAGCTGCTGTCAACTTGGAAAGCAATATCTGTTTTGTCTCTGGAAGCTATGCTTCTTATCACATTTTTGTGCAATGTTCAAGAAAGTTACCGGCAACACCACTAAAGATCCTGTACTCAGTTTTCTTCGAAGTAATTGTTGAATGATGCACAAACGGAGGTATAAGATAATATTCTTACTTACACAATTAACAAATTTCTTCAATTTTCGCAGATTTCCGCAAATGTGGGATTCAATCATTATCAAAATTATATCTTAAGCTGTTTATTTTCATTAACAGAGTTTGCGTGGATTTGCGTGCAACTGAGATATTTTAGTAGAAAAAAATCTTTTATATTTGTTCGCTGATATCTCTTTTCCTCACAAAAGTATTGATGCAATCCAACAGAACTGGACAAGCAAAATAAGACTCTACATTTCTTTTCTTCTATCTGAGAAACCGTTGGTACGCAATCCTGTTCGTTATTATTAAAACACCTGAAAAGCACATGCAGGGAAGACATTTTTTCTTCGGCGGTGCCACGCATGGGTTCAAAGAAAGAAAGTTGTTTCATATCCTTCCATAACACATCCCTGTTGAAATGGTAATTTTTCTTTAAATAGCTATTATAGTTATCTCTACATTGTTGGCGTAGGAATAGAGTCCTTGCCCCCGGGGACCCGTCGTAAAAAGAGTTGCGACTGATCGCAACTTGGCCTGCAATTGATATGAAACCACATCTCTGTGGCTTCCAGGCGTTGTTGTATGGATTTACTTATACATATAGTCCAGCGATCCATAAGGAAGCGTGGGCCATACTGATTATACAACAGTGTACACCTACAAATTGTAAGACGGAGTACTTTAAAAATGAAATGGCGATAAGAAGTAGGTCAAGTGCAGCGACCAAACAACCCTTTGTGTTTTTCAGAAAATAACAAATCTTTTGATAGCATTATTATAGTCAGAAATGGGGAAATAAGGGGAAATCTCATTCATTGTTACATGTCATGGTCTGTGTGATTCGTAGCTATTAAAATTTATATTCTGACTAACACAAAACAGCCGAATTTGCCCAGAGAGAAGTTAAGTTTGGTCTGCTTATTGATCTAATCGAAACACCAGGAATATAATAAAAACTATTTGAATATAAATGCATTCTATCACCAGTAGGTCACTCCCTTACCCCGAGAAAACCTTGTAGTGGACCTGAAATATAATTTCTTCTGCACAGCATTGTGGGCCCGCATGCACACGTGTGTGTGTTGTGTGTGTGTGTGTTTGTGTGTGTTTGTTTGTGTAACTCGAATAGGATCAAATGTGTGAATGCACTCATAATTTTACTAAAATATACCATTTTTATGTGTAGAACAAGCAACTTACCTCCCAGGGTTAAGATATGTCAAATCATAAGGATTTTTTTTTTTATAGAGGAAGAGAAGGATTTGGAAATTAAAGCGGGTAGATTGCAGATCCACCTACAGAAATGGGAAACTTTATAAATTGAGGTCTGATAACATTGCAGTTCAAATTTGAATGAAATAGAAGAAATAGCACATAGGGTTAGAGTGGTGTGTGTGTGTGTGTGTGTGTGTGTGTGTGTGTGTGTGTGTGTGTGTGTGTATGTGTGTGTCTGTGTATGTGTGTGTACGTGTATGTGTGTGTGTGTGAGTGTGAGTGTGTGAGTATGTATGTGAGTGTGTATGTATGTGTGTGTAGGGGTGGGGGTGAACTTACATGTTTTTGTGTGCTGTAGATTTATACGTTTGGGGGGCAGGGGGTATTTGAAAAGATTTTATTCGTATGTATTATGGAATTGCTTTATTGTGATTACTATTATACATTTCTTTTAGCACTATGATTATTATTCTATTTAAGAGGAATAAAATTTATAAGTTGCATATTCAGGTAGAATATGGCGCATGTATACAGTTGTATATATTGTATTTATATACAAGTGGTACAGCATGCTTAATTATTGTACAACATACTACATTCAACAGAAATGTTACGTTTATTGATTTGTAATTCTATGTTATAAAGTTAAATTGTTTATTTCATTATGTGAATGAAATCAAATAAAGAATATGGAAAAAAAGTGTGTGTGTGTGTGCGTGCGTGTGTATGTGTGTGTGTATGTGTGTGTCTGTGTGTGTATGTGAGTGTGTGTGGCATAGGGAAGGTGGAAGAGAAAAAGCTAGCGTGGAGTTTTAAGGATATTCACTTGTTTTGTTCAGGTAATTTTTCTTCTTCCCCTCCCCCTCCCCCTTCCCTCGACCTTCCTCTTCCGGGTAACTTCATCAGATTGCGTTTTTTCCCCTTTTGCAGCTTCTTATTCCTCTCCTCACGCAGCTTATCTATCTCGGATTTTCCTCTTTTCCTCCTTCCCCTCTTCTAGCTCCCCCTCTTCCTTCTCCTCATTCTCTTCCTTAACATCCTCCCCTTTCCCTCTATGTCTTACATCCCTCTCCTCATACACCTCTCCTCATATACCTCTCCTCATATACCTCATCATTTCCTGAACTTCCTTTCCCTCCCCTCCCTTCCTCTAGCTCCCCCTCTTCCTCCACCTCTTTCCCTTATTCCCCCACCCTCTATTGCTCCCCTAATGCACTTCATTTACCCCTGATCATTTTCTCCTTCTTCCTCCCTGTATGGCAACATTATGTACATTCAAAATACAACCTGTATTTAATACGGGTTCCTCACTTGGGGATTTTCACCTGCGTCAGGTTTACGTATACACATAAATCTCCATTAGGAACACCCATCTTTTTACCAAACATCAGCACAATGATAAAGAGTAATTACAAATTGTAATATGAGAGGAAATGTGGACACAAGAGGTCCATAATGAACATAAGGGACAAACATACCCAATATACCCTCGGGCAGGTCTATTTCACCTCGGCCTTCGGCCTTGTTGAAATAAACCTGCACTCGGGGTAATTTTATATTTGTCGTACATATAATCCAGTACATTGTACAATAGATTGTACACTATTTCTATAATAGTACATTTTTGAACATGTAAATAATGGTAGTAAAATACGAGCTGTGATTGGCTAAATTGGTACCACGCGACCTCCCTTCAAAAATAGTGCACATATGTACAATATAATTTTTACAATATTATTTTTTGGAGGATAAACCCCGTGTTAAATGAATGGGGAGAATTGCACTGCGTGCTTGTATGGCGCATTGCTCACTGCGTATTTGCACCTCACCCACGTTAAATGGTCATTGTATTCGCGTTGTAAATGGCGCACAAACAAAAAGCATTGTGACGTCATATTTACTATAATTAATAATGAACGCTCTATCATACAATATTACTGGACTACATGAACTCCAAATATAAGATTATCCCTCGTGCAGGTCTATTTCACCTCGGCCTTCGGCCTTGGTGAAATAAACCTGCAATCGAGATAATTTCATATTTGTCGTACATCATCCAGTATATTGTACAATAGATTCTACACTATTTATATAATATTATGCGCTCCCCCCCTCTCTCTCTCTCTCTATCTCTCTTGCACACACACAACGCACACACACACACACACACACACACGCACAAACACACACACACACACACCCATGCATACACATACTCTCTATGTGCCACGAGTGCATTTTCATCACCATTAATGTACATATATCCAATAGGACAGCATCTTGCACGGGAAGGCTTAAACATAATTTTATTCATGCAGCGAGTGGAGCACTAGATGTATTGCTGAAATCAGGGATGTGTTATCCCTGCTGAAATAGCGAAATGCTGCACCACGCATACAGCTGTTTATTTTCGATGATATCTGATGAAACGATCTGCCAATGCCCATTAGCCCGAGAACAAATGAATTATTCAAAGAGTGTAAACAACATACATGTATCACAAAAAGTGTGTGTGTGTATGTGTGTGTGTGTGTGTGTATGTGTTTGGTGTAGGGAATTAAAGACATTGCTTTCCAAGTTGACGGCAGCAAAATGACGGTGCCGTGCATGGGACATCAAAGCATTGCAGTGATTGTGGAATGATTTTGACATTCATTAGCACGCTTTAGTATCCATACAGATGTTTGAATATATTATTCTCGAGTTGTCCCTCTTTCCCAACACATCCCTGGTTACATGGTTGTACGTAATAATACTAGAAATATGCGGTACACTATGTGAGAAAGGGAGGGATTCGATTCTGTCTAGAAGTTGTCTTCGCCCTAAAAAGGACTGTTGGTATCTGTCATATAAAGTACTGATATGATGGTGTGTGTGTGTGTGTGTGTGTGTGTGTGTGTGTGTGTGTGTGTGGGGGGGGGGGGGGGTAGTCCTGAAAATGACTTGGTATATCTCTCTTATAAAGGACTGATGGAAGGGGGGGGGTCCTGAAAAGGACTCTTGTACCTGTTTAATAAACCATTTTTGGTTATGTATGCAAATGTTATGCACGTCCTTCAAACAACATGTTACTATTGGTAACACCAAAACTTGTCCACAACTAGAAAAAGATAATTTCGTTATGTATGTAAATTTGATTCCAACAATAGTATACGTTACTAATGGGAACCCCAAAGCTTGTCCGAGGTTCGTCCGAGTAGCAATAACTAATGTATTCAAAGTGCATATCATCCATTGATTCTGAATGACTAGATACAGGTGAATGCAATAACGAGTTACTACTCAGTTACTACCCACGGGTACGACCTTTACGAAAATGGTCTATTGCCCGACCAGCAGAAACTAATAGATACAGAGCACATTAAATCCATCTGAATAACCAGATACAACTGAATGTACATAATAATAACGCGTTACTATCATGATTGCTCATTAGGGGAGAAGTTGTGAATACATCACGAAAATGGTCTATTGAAAGTCAACAGGCCAAAATATAATACACCACCTTTTGATTACTAATTCTTAGTTAGTCATGCGTGTATATTTTTTCTCCGAAAGCACATAAATTATTTTTTCTGATCACGCTGTCTGCACATATCCCGAGCAAAACGCTTCGTTGACACCGTCGTGAGCCGTGTCACAATGACTGAGGAAAGCCTTAAAAACGCTGTGTGACCACGTTTCTCAATACGTTTTGAACAGCGCGCCAATGGTGGATGAGTGACGCAAGACCATGGTTTCTGCACAGTGTGAACACGGTATTTGGTGGAGCACAGCTGAACTACCATAAAAGCCGGAGATATGTTATGCTAACACCGTAATATCAATTGCATTCATTTGGAAAATAAATACATCATTATAAATGAGCGAGCTTAGCGCTCATTTGTGTTGATGGAACGGTCTGCCCTGTACGTAAAATGGAGAGATGTGGCTCCGATAGATCATCACACATGGCGTGCCGTGCAAAGGAGAAGGATTTTTCATGGGGTAGGTAGCATAATATATCATCCGCATATCTTCTGGTATTAGACAGAGGGTACCCCTTTTGCAGGTTAAACAAATAACATTGTAAAAACCACGGAAATTGAAAGGAGATACTGTATTAGAATTTCCCTTCAAATAACCATGATAACAGAACTGGAATTAGAATCACCCTCGCCATTTTAGTAAGCGATTTAATCCAACATTCTAGTGTGGTTAAGTTTCTATTTAAGCTCTCCCTTTTGCTTGATTCCTTTTAAGTCTAGTTTGGCATTTAGTCTAGCTTAGTTTGCATTCAGCACAATTCCAGTAGGGTCTTATCTTCATGTTAACCTCATCAGTCATTACCCTATTTCTCTGATCACCTTCATTCCTTTCCTATTCACATGTGCTCATTCATTCCATCCTCACATCTGGCTCTTTTGTTGAACATTCTTTATTACTTAATTACCTCAGCTAGTCTGCCATCTTCACCCTTGCTTTTATTGGTTGAATATCCTACATTTTAGTTGGCCTGCTCAATTCCTTTTATTTCTATTAGTTCTTCTATAATTATTCTGAAAATGCAAATGTACTTTTGTTAATTATGTTAATCATGTTCATGATGGAAAAGCTTGCTGTGGGCAAGGAGCCCTGAAAGTAAATCAGTGTGCACCTCGAGACTTGAGTCGACAAGACGTATCTGTTCGATCATGTAGTAGCCCTACAGTAGTCATATCAACATGAGATACATATAATACCATACTCACATGTTCGTTTTCAGGTAATCAGATGTGAACAAACGGCTGTTCTTCAACTGCAGCAGACCCTAATGCTCTAATCGTGCGAACACGGGGAAGTCGTGCTATTCAATAATTGTCAATCTTTTGAACCGTTTTTCAAAAGAATATTTCTCGTTTTGCATGTGCGTAGCATTTTTTTCAACCAATGTGTATTCTTTTGAGGTGCAAATGTTTAATATCAGTGGAAAGCTGAGAACACGTAGATGTCATAAAGGGCAACAAATCATATTTTTGTAGATTCATTCTTGAAAACAATACAGATAATGTAAAAATGAATCAGAATTTTTTTTTTTAAAAAGGCAGTTTTACGTCATGTTTTGATTTCTCGTGCATTTAAAATGGTTTAATCCTAATATCAACCCTCTCAAACGATTTATTATGTCTTAATTTACATGAACAGTTCGTTCATAATAATGATGTATACATAACTTTGGGTTATGTCGTCAGAGGGCATATACTGTACTGGGAAGGCAAAAAAGCCTTCAAAATGTAATTGTTAGAAATCTTCTTGCCAAGGGTCTTAAATTCATGTATCATCCATTATAGAAGCTTGCTGAAAGTTATTTGCCCTCAAATGATCCACATATGGAGTCATTAATTATTAATGATTAAATCCTCAAAATGTTCGGGCTGAACATTTTGAGGATTTGTGATTTAACCACTCATTAACTTTCAGCAAGCTTCTAAAAAAGACAATACATGAATTTATGACCATTGGCAAGAAGATTGCTAACAATTACACTTTGAAGGCTTTTTTGCCTTCCCAGTACAGTATTATGTCCTTTAAATGAGATGTGTATAAATCCAAGATGGCGACAATGATGGACACCAAACGAATCCCACACTCTACGGATTCCAAAAATGTGTGGACGGAGTGCATGGGAACGGTACCTTCCGACCCGACTAACATGACTAATAACAATGGTGTGTATTACCATGGACCTATCATGGATGGACTGCGCTCGGATTGACTTCCTTTGATCTATGAGGTCCGCCGCCTCATAAAAATCCAAGACATTCAGGTGTTTTAAACAACTAGCTGTATTTCTAATTAGGTAGTGCCTTCCTCTGAATAACAAAAGAAAATCTGTTTTGAGAAGTATGCCAACCGTTCAGCCTTCGCTGGGAGCTCGTTGCTGATCTTTTTACACACACTGTGAATTAGTTTTGGGGTAAGCGAAGGGAAACTTTGAAAAAATTATAGAAAGAATTTGGTCCGTAACTTTTTCGGACACCTCCGCACACGAAATTGAGGTTGTTTCCATGAAAGATGAAACACTCAATAAACGATTTACAAGATATTTTTAAGGAAATATGATTCGGAAATGTGTGATATGGAGGCATTTCTCTGGCATGTTTTCTACAGTATTCTCATTTTATCACAAAAACGAAGCAACAATATAATCTGAAATTCACAGAATCGTATCTTTATAACATGTAATACTACTGCACATGCACTTCAGTTCATGTAGTGGTTCTGAAATCTTCTGCGCATACAGAATATATATTCCTCAAAATGCATCCTACATTTTGTCATGCTTGTTTGGCGGCGGATCTCCCTCGATCAAAGAGCCAAACACGTAAAATATTCCATTGTGACATCAATGCACACGACTGCTGTAGGAATAAATTACACTTCGTGCTGACTCCATTCCTTACACCTCTCTGGTATTACTGAGAAAAATGCCTCAATAGGGCCATTCTCATTGGACTTAAGAAATCGAGAAGTTAGAAAAATCGCGAAATTAGGGTGAAAGTTGCCTAGCAACCGTGCCAACAGCCGTCCGAAACTTCGTATGAAACTTCGCAAGTCAGAGCGCGATTTTTCTGCCTTCGCGTAACTACTCGATTTTTTGGTGTAATGTGAACACGATTGTAAATTTTGAGATTTTTAACTTCGTGATTTTTGTAATGAGAATGGCCCTGATGGCGCATAGAGTTAATGACCTGTCATTTTCTTCCAGCCCCTTCCTGCCAGCCCCAAGTCCGCTACGCCCTCGCCTTCCTCGTCTTCTTCGGTATGACGATCACGGCGGCGATGAGGCAGAACCTCAACGTCTCCATGGTCGCCATGGTCAACGGAACCGTGATCGATCTCGAGCACGATCACGCGAATGGAAGTGACGCCAACACGTGCCAAGGGTATCCTACGGACTCGGAGGTATGAAGAGAGCTTCTTGATGACCATCATCTACGGCATTTCCTATATTCACCTTTGCACATACAATGAAATACTAGGTGTTAAAATGACTCTTGACACCTTTGCAAAAATGATTAGAAATAAGAAACAACTCAAATCAACCTAAAATTTACAAATCATAAATCCAAGGTTTTTTTTATCTTTTTAGAAGCAGGTTTCGTGACATTTTTTTCAATGATCATTCTTGTGACAATCCTTGGAATGTTTAGATTAAGTGATTATTTCACCTTTATTTTGCTTTGAATAATCATTACAAAGGTGCTACATTATTACTAAATGGCAGCAAGTGATTCCCCTTGTGCTGGAAAGCATATTTGTTTTTACAAGTTACAGCCCAAATCGTAGTTTTTTTTGTGACAAATACTACGGCCGACGCACGGTGGCCGCAAGGCGCCCTCGTGGCTGCCGTAGGGGGACTACACAGTATTGTACACAATGAGTGGCTTGTCACACTGACACTACCACATTCCCACATATTTTTGTCATACTCCCGCCGTAGATATCTGAATTCGAGAGATTTCTGCGGCGGCCGTAGTGTCGACCTACGGCGGATTCCTATTTTTTACAGGCCGTATGGGTGGCCGTACAGTTATAGCGCGGAGTTCTAACATTTTTTCATTTCTACGCTCGCCGTAGGAATTAGACTAGCCGTAGCCATGGAGTAGAACGTTCTACGGCGGCCGTACGTCGAGCGTACGGTGGCCGTGCTGCTTCCCTGGGGTCTTATGTATTACAACAATATTTTGTAGCCCCCCCCCCCCCCCCCCCAATGATGAGTGTGACAAGCCACTCATTGTGTACTTACTGTGTAGTCCCCCTGCGGCCGCCGTGAGGGCGCCTTGTGGCCACCGTGCGTCGGTCGTAGTATTTGCCAAAAAACCTACAGCCGCCGCAGTGTCGCCCTATACAGCGACGGGACGTTATCATGTCAAGAACATACGATCGTCCAAAATGTCTAAAACATATGCACAGACAATTGTCTCTCTGACTTGTTGTAGATTCTCCATGATTGATGTGATAATGACAAAATGTAGACGATAGAGGGATTTGAGTATGGACTTTGCGTCGCCGTGGCCTTTAGCAGACAGCGAAAGCGCTCAAAAATCACGACGGTAACAATGAGTGCGAGAACCGTCACAGTTGGCTAAACACTCCGTCCTCTTTGCTTCCGTCGTGTTTGCGAAATCGCCATAATACGCCGTGCGGCGACCGTAGTATATGCGACTGCTACAGTAAGTGGCCGTGGAAATTCTGTGGCGACCGTAGAATTCTACTCGTCTTTGAAATTTTAGAATCTACTGCGACCGTACCAAAATGTGACCGAGGCATTATTTTGTAGTAAATACATTCCTTATCTCCCTGGCGTTGTTATGCAAATTAAGATAATACTTCTGTGGTTACACATTGTTTCCATTGCAGGTGTATAACACCTATGTTAAGCATTATGGTGTAATCGTTGATACATTTTCGTTATGTATGCACATTATGCATGGCTATCAAACAATATGTTTCTGTTGGTAAAGTGAACGCTTGTCCAAGGTTTGTGGACTCGCAACAACTAAAAGATTCAAAGTGCACTCCATCCATTTAATTTCAATGGTTAGATATATGTGACTATAATAACGCGTTACTTCGCAGAAAGGGGGTATTGTGAATACATACTGAAACAGTTGTTTATGATTTAGCTTCTATTCTCGCGAATCACTCAGAAAGATTAATATTGTCCTGCTTTATGTCGACCTTGTCAGGCATGACTGTGTTAACGTTCGTCACACACGATGTGTGCCGTAATCCAATGCTCACTCAGAAATCCTGCACCACAGCAGAGACACTCATGGAAGAATATGACCTAACCTTCTTTCTGAACTCCTGCTCCACGCTACGTCAAATCAACCAATTTCAAACAATTCGTAACCCGACCTCCTTCAATTTTCTCTTAACTCCACCAAATATTCCCCCAAGTATCTGACGGAAGATTCTGAAATATTTTTGCGCCAAGGTCAAACGGTTGCTAAGATACGGCCTCCCTAAGCAACAAATGCGTGTTCGAACAACCGGGTTTAAATGAAATTTGCCAAGTTTGATTTTTTTTCTGCGTATTTATAGGGTTACCTAAACAAAATTGTGACCGAAATATTCAATATCCAGTTTAAGCATTCGAAAATGGTCGTAGCCTGACACCTAAAATCTATGTAAAATGACACATTTCGGTTTTCAGCACATTCCAAATTTTTTAACTCATAGATGAAAAGATAAGACACAATGGTATTTTGTGATGATATAGTTTGTAATTAGTACTAAAAGAATATACATCACAAATGCATGTACTTTTGTCTTCTTGTCCATGGCCTAGAAAATTCAGCTGAAAATCACACACAAAAAAACAAATCGTTAATTTCCGCAACCATGGTAACCGTAATGGTTTTACAACGTGTTTACATCGACTTTTAGTTGTGTGCTATTTCAGTACTAATGGTAACTTAAGCTGATAACTGCATATCACTTTCCATTTATATTATATTTTAAGCAGCAAATAATATCTTAAGTTGTATTTATAACTTTTGACCTTGACACTATTCTAAAAATAGCTGTACAAGCATTTTCTCAAGACCGGTGAGTTTTACAACACATTTCAAAATCAATTTTCTCTCGAAGAAAATGCCTGATCATGCTTGGCAGTCTGATGGCATGAGTATTGAAAGGATCTAGTATTAATTCATTTGTCTAACATGACAACGACCTCTTTTCAAGAGATCATAACTTTCTTATTCTTTGAAGGATTTTTGTCAAACCTTCACTTATATGTGTCTTTTATGTTTTTACTTTAATGGACACCAACTTATCTTCAAGGTGAACTATTAAATTTTTGCTCTTTTTTCACTTCTTAGAAAGGGGGAGGCGTGCGAGGCGGTCGAGAGGGCGAGTTTGTCTGGAACACACAAACACAAGAGTTGCTTCTTGCTGGCTTTTTCTACGGCTATACTCTGACCCAAATCCTGGGCGGCTGGGTCGCCGATAGGTTCGGCATGCGATGGCTGATGGGTCTCTGTGTGCTGGGCTCTAGTGTCTGTAACCTAGCGGGACCCGCTGCCGCCCGGGCTGGGAAGGCGTGGTTCTTCATCACACGAGCGCTTAGCGGAGCATTTGAGGTATTTGCTGCTGTTGTTATAAATATCGTTTATCATGAAACAAAACGTATGATACAGAGTGAGTAGGCTAATATGCAGTACATGTATTAATAATAAATCATTCATGATTATGTCTCGGTAGAGGTACCCTCCTAGCATATAACTGTATCGATGTTATTTCGATCTTTGCATCCATCTGTTGTTGTTGTGGTTGTTGTTGTTTTTTTGTTTTTTTTTACCAAGAATATCATTTTCCTAAACCTCCACAGGGCGCGCTCCTGCCATCCCAGTTCTCCCTGTGGTCAAAATGGGCGCGACCAGACGAGAGAGGGCGTCTCAACATTGTCGGATTTGCCGGTACTAAAGACTGAAGATCACAATAATAACTATAATAACTATAATTCTCCACACCAGCATATAAGTACACGTCGTGTCACGATGCACCGCGCGGTTACATTTAGATTGAGTTTTCAATAATGACTGCTTCCGGTCTAGCGTAGACTAGTGTGAGACCGGAAACGGAGGTGACCGCAAAACAACAATCCGCAGGTGGCTGCGCGGTGCACTATGAGATGTCTGTCCCCATATGTGGGATGAAGAATATGAATATTTCCTAGGCTTTCTTGAATAGAATCGGCCTGTTGGCGGAGTTGCATCTGAACGTTCATTATTTTAGGAGTTCATTATTTTAGGAGTTATTCTGCGGTTGATGGACAGAGCACACTGCCCGAAACGTCGAAACTGATACCCTATCTTTCAGATTTTGAAAGAACCCTATAGGTAGTTGCACAACTTACTATAACTTTTCTACACTTTTCTCGTTTCTTTGTCTTTCTTGTCTCTTTATATCTACTTTGTGACTAGTTCACAACTCTTAATCACCACCCACCCTATTCTTCTACCTCCATTTCATCCCATTTATTTTCGGTTTGAAACACCGTAAACTAAATCTAAAAATAGACTTGTGTAAGTGTTATAAAATATTTAAAAATTCACCTCTCCCCTTTTTTCACTTTTTCACTTTCCTTTCCTTTCTTCACCCCATAAGTGGGTCAATTATCTGAAAGAGTATTTGTTAGTACACTCTCACCATGGAAACATTCAAACAACGTTCATTATTTTGTTTGCAAGTTATGAAATGTACTTAATTTCTTTAACATCTTTGTGGGCTTTTGAAAACAAATAGGCCTACGATGTATTATTTAACGTTATCTGCACCACCCACTTCAACATGAAAAATGATGATCGTCACTGTCGCGATCATGTTCATTGACCCCCCCCCCCCCCCATCTCCATCCTTTATTTCAAGCCAGTTTCATAACATTGTTTTGATTATCAGATATATTACTATATTTTACCAAAAATAAATTCAATTATTTTAAGATTTTATGCAATGCCTTTGAAAAGTAGCAATATCACATGACATATATTCCATTTCTTTTCTAGGAATCAACTTGGGAAATGTTCTCGGAAATATTGTTTCAGGCACGCTGAACGAAATCAACCCCGGAAGTTGGTCGGTGGGCTTCTATCTGTTTGGTGAGTTGTGAAGGTTTTTTCGAAGGTGGAGAGAGAGAGAGAGATACAGTTGAGGCCAAAAGTTTACATACACCCATGGAATTCAGTGAAATTTGTTCGCGTGCCAAACATGGTAAAATCTACTATATCTTCAAAAATATGAATACTTCCATGACGAATTTGGTATCAAATAAAAGAACGTATCAAGTTTTTTTTCACATGATTGGCATGCCGTTGGGATTAAATTTGCTCGTTGTACGAGTGTTCTTCGAATGTTCTACGAGACAACGTCGACTTTACTGCGATGCGAGTACGAGTAACCCGAGCGAGGTACGAGTTAACACGAACGCGGTACGAGTTACCCGAGCAAGGTACGAGTTTATCCGAACTCGGCACGAGTTATACCGAGCGTGTTGAGAGTTGCGATGACCTTCGCACGAGTTCCCTCGCTCGTCCTACGAATTATCGCGAGTTTTGTGCAATGTGTCTTCAAGTTCCCCACGACTGCATGTACCAAATTGAGCCGGAATATTTTGCGTGCCATACTAGGGAAAGATGCATCGCTGATCGGCTCGAAGAATATCCTGCGCGATTTACCCATGTCCACCTGACATGGGCTGTTGTAAAAGGTTGGGTACCAATATGGGTCGATACCAGCCTTCACATTTTCTCCGTAAAAATCCAGTATTGATCACTATCTAAGATAACATATGAAAGGAACATTTTCCCACATTATATGAGGTATTAGATTGGGTAATATTGCCTCCAAGATGGCACCACATTTGTTTGACCTTGTGGCGATTTCCATACAAATTCGGGACGGAATATGTTTTTTTACCATTTTCCCTAAAGACTTAAATCCCATGGTAATACACATTTCTTCATATTTCCTAGAATGTATTCATTAACAAAACCTGTCTGAAAACTGTCCAAGCATCTGTCCTATAGGATGTGAGAACAATACAATGACAGCGCTTATCTTGAATATCTAAAGTCCGTACCTTTATCATGTTTATATTAGCCAAAGTCTGGTTTTTGTTCATCTGTTCCTCTGCCATATGTTTTGCACGCGTATATTGGGTATGTATGTCCCTTGTGTCCATTATGGGCCTCTTGTGTCCACATTTTCTTTCATATTACAATTTTTTATTTGTCTCCATCATCATGCTCATGTTTGGTAAAGAGATATGTGATCCTAATGGATCTTTTTGGATACGCAAGACTGTGTAGGCAGTTCTCTAAACAGTTTAACTTTTTTTAAATGGTTGAAATTCACATTCTCTGCCACATTTTAAAAGAAATCACCTCAATGCCCCCCCCCCCCCCCCAAATGTGAAACCATCCTGTAGGAAATGTTATCCACTTTAATATGATACCTCATGTGATATGGGGAAATGTTCCATTTAGATGTTATCTTGAATAGTGGTCAATACTACATTTCTACTGCGGCCATTTTGAAAATGGCTGCCATTTCTTTCCAGCAGCATATCGCAAAGATAATCAACTATATTAGGGACGGTCAGTGTTGTAGTCAAGACCAGACCATCCGAGACCAAGATCAAGACCAAGACCAAACACCCCGAGACCAAGATCAAGAACCAAAAAATTGGTTCAAGATCAAGAACAGAGGTCCGAGACCAAGAACACCAAATTACGAGATCAAGACCAAGACCAAGACCACTCACCAGTATTTAAATTTCTACTGGTTTTGAGGAAGCACGCGTTATTTGTGGACTATGGTTATGAGTATAAACTGTCTAATTCTTGCACAACTTGCACAACATGAGCAGTCTGTAATATTCTTCTATATGGCTGAATTAAATGAAAAAATTGTTTTAAAAAAGTTATACTTTCAATGTGCTTTTTCAATCACTTCGCAGGCATGCTCAAAGTTAAATGCACAATACAAGTCAGTAGCTAGTAGTTTAGCAACAAACTGCACAAAGGATCCAGGATCGTGATAATATGTATGATGGGGAAAAATACTTCGTTATTTCTGCATGAACATATTTGCCTGAGTTACTGAAAAACATATCAAATACTGTGATTTTCTTTTAATAATGACAAAGGCACAAGGCATACAAAATGAACACAACTTCTTTGAAGAATGATGATTGTTTTCCGAAATATATTCAAGTTATTCGTTTTTCTCTATAAACGCATACACATGACTTGAGTTACTTAATACTTATATATTCTTCTTATATACTTCTTTATTTCTGCATGAACATATTTTCCTGAGCTCCTGAAAAACATCAAATACTGTGAAGTTTTTTATAATAATGCCAAAGACACAAGGCATACAAAATAAACACAACTTCATTTCAAGAATGATGATTGTTTTCCGAAATATATTCGTCATTCGTTCTTCTCTATAAACACATACACATGACTTGAGTTACTTATATATTGTTCTTATATACTTCTTTATTTCTGCATGAACATATTTGCCTGAGCTCCTGAAAAACGTAGCAAATACTGTGAAGGTTTTTTTAATAATGCCAAAGACACAAGGCATACAAAATAAACACAACTTCATTTCAAGAATGATGATTGTTTTCCGAAACAGATTCGGAAAACATTCGCTTTTCTCTACAAACACATACACGTTACTTATATATAGGTCAGGCAAATTGAGTATTGGTCAAACTTTATCTTAGTAACCAAAACCTGCACCATTATGATATAAATGAATAATTATAACTCCACCATTTTCGAGATGTTTACACTAATACAATGTAAAAACCCTGTCATCATTCAAAAAGACCTGTGATAACTCGAGGGCATTCTCTATAGACTTATTGGTTTTAGCAATTTTTCATACAAAATTGTGCAATTCCTATTTTGTTCAAGTAATTACTGAATAGGGATATTATCAAGAACTATTCAAAAACTTACTTTGATTTTTAAAAGTAATCTATTATACATTTCTTGCATTATCTAAAAAGTCGCCTGGCCAGGCGACTTATTAAAAATATTTTTCAACTATAAGAGCATTTGAGAGAGAATTATTCTGCCACACATTTCATTTAATTAACTTTCAATAGGAATTAAAGACCAATCAACTTAGTGACAAGGGGCATTGGCGGGAATTACCAATACTCAACAATCCCTTTTACAAATTAATGCAACGATACAGCAAGGAAATAACTAGATACACACTATTCGCTAACAAATACAAACAAAACATGACATTTCTAGAATTATTCTTTCCCAAGCTTGTTTTGATACTTTTCCTCTTAATTTAACTTTAATGAAAGGAAATGTGAATATATGATCCCATGAAAATGTTTTAAGAATAATGAAATGTATACATTCATATTTATTCCTGTGTTATTTTTTTTCTTTAATTTGTTTTTTGATTCCATGATATTATTTTATTTGGCAGGGTTGGGCCTCACTTTATCAGTTTTAGCAGCCCCCCCCCAAAAAAAAAAAAAAAAAAAAAAAAAAATACTGTTCGGAATTTGCACTAGAATGAAGAAATTCAATGCTTGCATAAAAAGCGTATATTTATGTACAGTACAAATGATAACTACTACAAAAAACAACTAAAATAGAAAAAGATATCAGGCATTTCATGTAAAAATCTGTTTCATTGTGGAGATGTTCATTTGTGTTTATCTGCAAAATTCCTTAGTTATTGAATGGTGGCAAGAGATGCTCATTGCACTTCAGAAACATTAACAATACCAACATGCGTGAAGACAGATACCCAAAATCTAGCATAATTTAGAAATGAATTTTGTTGTAGAATTTAGAAACACAAGCCTTCAAAGGGGACCTTTGCTATACACACTTTGTCTTTGCCATTTAGCTTTTTTTTCTGTCTGTATAACTGAAGACGGCTATATATCAGTATCAGTACTTTAATTTAGCATGAGTTTTTCTTTTTCCGGTAGAAACAAATGAAGACACTGCCATGATTTAGTATACAATCAAATTTTAGCATGATTATTGTTTTGTTTTTTGTATGGTAAAACTTGTAAAACTTTTTAGTCGTCCCAGCGGCACACATTTTGGAATTATTTCAACATAATTTAGTAATTTTTTGCAGCTCCATGTCGTCTTTTCATTTGGCGTAATTAAGACATAGTGTTGGCTCCTCTAGTAATTTTTTCTTTACCCTATTCGCACTAGCGAGCTTCGTGCCAAAAACATAAACAATACTCTATCTAGCTCGGCCGGGAGGGGGGACTCTCATACTCTTTCAGTCTCACACGTGCATTGTATGCGATCACGCGTGCAGCATGGCACAGCTTGAGAGCTGGCTTGGAGAGTTTTACTACTTCTACACACCATCGATCCAACTCGCAACACTGACCTCTTGGCTCGCATAAAGACCCATGTATCACCCAGTGTGATGCGCTTTGCATGTGTGATGTTGGCACACTGTATATTGCATGCTCGCTAATCTGCATCTCACGCTTCCCGTGCTATGCAGTGATCGGGCAGGGGCCGGGCCGGGTCGGCGGCAGGCTTGCACAGTATAGTAGAGATGATTGTAACTCCATATTGTATGCGCTCCGACCAAGGAGAGTGATGTATCGTATCTCCTTTCTCCGACATGCATTATCAATATGATTTATGTGTAATATCGTAATTTTAGTAGCTGGTCTCGTGCTGGTCTCGACGTAAAATCCGAGACCAGAAAGGCTCAAGACCAAGAACAAGACCAAGACCAGAGGGTTCGAGACCGAGATCAAGACCAAGAAAAAAAATCCTGATCTCGAGACTGGTCTCGAGACCAAGACCATGCAGTCTCGAGAACTACAACACTGGGGACGGTTTGACGAAATTTTGTCGAAGGATAAAAAAGCTAGGACCTTTTGAAATTGAATTTTTTACGTCACGTGCGGGGTGCTCTCTATGTTGTGTACATTATAATTACATACATTGCTCTTTTTCTGTTTTAACAACGGAATGACTTTTTTTCTTCATATGTTTGTAAAAACGTGTTTCTGATGATGTATCACATGCACAGGTCTGGGATGCATATCTCTTTAAGAAGATGCACATTTTCGTAACAAAAAAAATTATACACAACATATAGAAGAGCACCTCGCACGTGACGTCACGAAATCAAAGTTTAAAAGTTCATAACTTTCTTATCCTTTGACGGATTTTTGTCAAACCTTCACTGATATGTTTCTTTCATGTGTCTGCTTTTCTTGAAAGAAAAATAGTTTTAGGTTAAACTATCCCTGTGCATTCGAAAGTGTACATGCGTGTGCTAACTAAAATACATCTAGGAATGACATAGAATACATGGGTAACATAATGATGTTGTCAGGTGATTGGACTACACTCACAGTGTACTCGATACGTTCGGGGTAGGCTCATACGTAACTCGCTGTTACTGGCGTTAGGCTCCTATGAAACTCGCTATCACTCGCCATACTTGTTCTTATCTCGTTCAAAACTCTTGGACAACTCGTGGTAACTCGCGTTGCAATCGCGGTACTCGTTCTCAACTCTGCCAAACTCATGCCATACCCATGTTAACTCGTGTCAACTCGTGCCATACTCGAGTCAACTCGTGCCATACTCGAGTCCACTCGTGACAACTCGGCACAACTCGAGGCGACTCGAGGCAGATCAAATGCTGCGAGTTACTACGAGTTTGGAAGAGTGCAACACGAGCTCACCACGAGCATACAGAGTGACCCACGAGTTGTCCCGAGTTGTCAGGAGTTGAGCACGTGTTGCACCGAGTTGGTCCAAATTTTGAACATGTTCAAAACTTTTTTGACCTCTCGCGACTTGCCCACGAGTCGTGGAATGTTGCCCCAAGCTACGCCGAGTTACGCCGAGTTGTACCGAGTTGTCCCGAGTCACAATACGATCTCTGCACGAGTATTACGAGTGCTCGTAGCAGGCTCGTGGGAAGGTCGTACAAGTCACTTTTGCAAGAAATGTCTACCTATGTGTCAACTCGCCGCAACTCGCCGTGCCAACTCGGCTAAGTAGGAGACGTACATTACATTTTCTATCATGATATGTCACCACTGAACAAAAAAAAGTGTCATCTGAAATGCTTGTGTTGAGAAGCAACTAGCACAAATATGGAATGTTTTGGAAAAGTTTTAATTTTCAATTTTTCTAAAATATGAAGATATTCTGGGGAAAAATGACACCTGAATATTTTTCAGCTCTTGATATAACAAATCAATGTGATGAAGGGGAATGGCATACTCATTTGTTTGATATCAAATTCGTCATGATAGCATAAATATTTTATAAGATACAGGAACTTTTATGACGTTTAGCAAGTGTCAACTTTTCCTTGAATTTCCTGGGTGTATGTAAACTTCTGGCCTCAAGTGTATATATAGGAAGGAGGGAGGAGGGGGGATGTTCAAGGTGGAAGAGAAGGGGTGAATTGGGACGGGAGTGGGAAGAAAGAGAGAGGGAGGGAGGGAGAGAGGGGGGGGGGGTAATTGCAGAAAGAACAAGAAAGGGAGTGAATGGATGCGAGACATGAATAGATAAAGGGAGATCGAGTGAGATGAACGACACACCACTAAAATCATTCATACGTCCTCCATCTACCGTCTACAGGATTTGCCGGCTGCTTTTGGTTCATGGTGTGGGCTCTAGTCGCGCGGAGCAGCCCGGAGACTCACCCGTGGATTTCCGACGAAGAGAAAAAGCACATAGCTGAGGGTCTGATGAGTGCGAATACGGTAATCAACACTGATCAATGCATTCGCACTTCAGATGATGTTCCTCTCGAGTCCAAGTGCTGCTTTGTGATCTAGCGCCATCTGTTGGTTGTTTTCGAAATGATGACGGCCCGGGATCAAACCGTTGTATGACCGTTATCTTTTGTGAGGATTTTTTCCAGTGACCACATGGCAGATAAAAGTTGTATAGAATGGAATTAGAAATGAATTGACGGATTTTCGCCAAACATTCACTAACATGTTTCGTTCATTTTTCTGCTTGTTATTGGAAACCAACTTAACTTCAGGGCAGACTTTTTCCTTTTGAGTATCGGTGTAATCGTGGCTAATCGGGAGGAGGAGGAGGAAGAGGGGGAGGAGGAGGAGGAGGAGGAGGAGGAGGAGGAGGAGGAGGAGGAGGAGGAGTAGTAGTAGTAGTATTAAAATGAGGCCGGGTGGATGGGGGCGCGACTAAAGGTGGAGGGAGAAGGACGAGCGGAGAGGGGAGAGGAGGTGGAGGAAAGGAAGGAGGATGCTTTAAACCATAAAACAAAAAACGTTTTTCTTTCATTACAACAGAATCCGGTGGTTTGCGTTCCCTGGCTGGCGATCCTGCTCTCCCCGGCAGTATGGGTGCTGATCGGCACCCAATTCATCAGCGCAATCGGCATCTTTGTTTTAATCACCAACCTCCCTCTCTACTTTAGCAGCGGGCTGGGCTTATCTGTTAAGAAGGTGGGTATCATGTTATCTTTCGTCTTTTCTCCTCCTCCCGTCCCCTTCTTCTCTTTCTATTATTTTACATCCTCGCTCTCTCCTTCCTTCTTCTTCCCCTTCCATTTCTCGTGAATATCCACTTTTGTTTTTATTTACGCTCTTCCTCTTAATTTCAGTTTTGTCAGTAGAGCGCAGAATGTAAGTTTGTAATCGATGTATTTCATTTTTCCCCTCTTTCCCCCTCTTCTTCCTTATACCTTTTCCATCATGTCCATAACTCCCCACGTCCATCATCCTCTCCCTCTTCTGATTCTTTAGGCCGGGATCTACACTGCAATTCCTTACGGACTTCAACTCGTCTTCATGCTGTCGTTCAGTTGGATAACGGATCTTCTCATTCAGAAACACGTCTTAAGGAAGCTGGCATGCAGGAAACTGATGACTTGCATCGGTATGAACAAAAAGTCACCGAAGACGACACGATTTTGCCACGACTGTGTAGTCGTAAGGGCCTGCGACGGGAAATGTGACGTCACCTACTTACACAAATCCCATGACCGAGTCATGCGATTGAGCCAGTCGTAGAGTCGTACGAGTGATTGGATCGTGACGTCTGTGGTAGCCTTGAGAGGGAGGGACGCCGGTATGCCGGTGGCTAAATGAATTGGGGAGGCTATGACCTTCATCAAAAATTAAATGCACCTTTAGATATCCGATATAAAACATGATAAAATCAATAAACCCAAATTGTAATCTTGACGAAATGTAAGGTCAACGGGAGCAATATTCATTGTTTTAATATACAGAATTTGATGAATGGCAAAAACGTGAAGAAATCTTTAACGATTAACTTTCTAAACCGGATAAAGTACAGTTCTTGATGTGAAGTCTATATTATGTGAGTAGATGCAACCGAAGGCAATGGCATAGAGACTTAACTCTTTGTGCAATAGACAACATGCTTCTGTATAGGGTGTGCGTATATTATTTGTGACAAAATACACTCAAAGCATATAAAGGGTTAATAAACTCCCCTCCTGTCATATTGTGTTGACCTGATTCCAGGGTTCTCGTCAGCTGCACTGTTCCTGACTCTTGCGGGCGTGGCTCGATGCAACGAGACCCGGTCCGTGGTGTTCCATTCTCTCGCTATGGGACTAGGCGGCATAGCTTTCTGCGGATATATGGTGGCGCTGTCGGATATAGCCGGACCCTACGCGGGGGTGGTTATGGGTCTCGTGAATTCGGCCGGGACTGTAGGGGGCATAGTCGGGCCGTACGTCGTCGGTTTGCTAACGGAAGTACAGGTAGGTAGGTGTAAGGGGCGTTCAAAAGCAATGTTAATGCAACTCAGAGGAATTCTCCAATTGGTGTTTTCTACGGAAAAGGGGTGTTTTACATTATGAATAAGAATCCCCCCTTTCCTCATCACTTTTTGATATATATGTACATGTATAATAATTCATAATATTTAATCGTAACGATATTTACCGTTGCAGAAATAGGATTGTTTGATTTGTGGGTAATATGAATGTAGGAATAAAACGGATCAACGTTGAATTTGTCTTTTTATATGTAAGTAACTTGCTGTGCATTAGTTATAATATCATCCAATTCAATTCAATTCAAATGGCATAATTTCAAGATCATAACATTGAAAAGTACTGAAATATGTACTGCACATGATATACAATATAGAACACGGAAGCTGCAAAATATCTAAAAGGTTACAATGTGCAGCTACCGTACATATGATATACATATGAATGCAAAATTATTTTTAAAGAAATGTATAATTCCTGGTGAGATTATTGTCATTGCTTTCATTGTCATTTTTATATTTCTGTTACAGACGGACATCACTGGTTGGCAGAACGTAATGTGGCTAATGACGGGAATGTACTGCGTAGGCGCCATTTTCTACTTGATGTTCGGAACAGTGGAACGTCAGGCTTGGGCCACAAATGTTCCAGTTGCCATAGAAACTGATGTTGGTGACGAGGAGGAGGAGAAGAAGAGGCTTGAAGTATAAACAAAGTTTGAACTATGAAAAGTGCAATAAAGTCATGGAAGTCGGCAGGGAGATAGAGAGAGTGCAAAAGACTGAGCGAGAGAGAAAGCGAAAGAGAGCGACAGATAGATAGAGAGAGAGAGAGAGAGAAAGAGAGAGAGGAGAGAGAGAGAGAGAAAGAGAGAGAGAGAGAGGAGAGAGAGAGGGAGAGAGAGAGAGAGAGGAGAGAGAGAGGGAGAGAGAGAGAGAATTAACAATAGGGGGCGAGAGATAGGGATAGGGATAGACAGGAAAGTGGAAAGAAAACAGGAATATACAAAAGAAAGGAACGAAATATGTCGAGAAGAGAGAGAGAGAGGTTTGACAGAAGTGTAGAGACGTTTTTTTTTTCTTCAAAATACAGATTCAACAGAGAGAGAGAGAGAGAGAGAGAGAGCGAGAGGGGAGGAAAAGAGCTTTGAAATAAGTGTAGAGATGATATGTCAAAATACAGATTAAACAGAAAGAGAGAGGTTCAAAATAGTGATGAGATGGTGTCTCAATATATAGATTAAACAGAGAGAGAGAGAGAGAAAGAGAGGGGGGGGGGGAGGGAGTAAGGGAGAGAGCGAACTCCTATGATCTTTCACAAAATATAATGTAATTAATATATTTATAAATTAGGAAAAAAGTTACCATAATGTATTGTTACATTATGTTTCCCGTTTAATTGGTGCTGTAGCTGAACGTTAATACGCATTTATATACTGTAAGTGCTAAAAAAAATGATGTTTTATTTCGGTCAATAAACGCTGTTACTTTGACTGTCGTCAAAGATATCATATCGATCCTATTTATAAAACATATGGCATGTTAACTCGAATGTTTACTGGAATTAATGATAAATTACTTGAATCGATGATGCACATTGTCATTTTATTATTTGTCACAGTGTGCATGCATTTAATGAGGTACAATGGGTATAAATGAATGTACAAAGTACAGCCACCTCCTCAGTGACGTGTAGCTGCATTCGACCCACTACAATGCCGGCGTGTACATAATCGGGTGTGATTGAACACGCGCCTAAAATCAACCAGCAACAACAACAACAGTTTATTGATTTATGGGTTTTAAAATGTTTTTTTCTGAATGTATTTAGTACCATGAAGGAAACTTCGGCGAAGATATTACCCGATGTAATGATACCACAACCTCGAGACATTTTGACACCTGTCCAATCTCAATGGATCATTCCGAACCGTGACAACCAGTGAGGCGCACTCGTTCCATTCCTACCATACGCCTGGTGGTTGTTTCATCAAGCTGTTCGTAAGTTACGTACGACTTTACGAACGACTGGTAATCTGTTGTTGGGTGCCAAATCAGATTCTCAGTTGTTTTGATTCCCATCAACTTAAGTTGACACGATCTCTGTAGATTAAAACGCTTGTTGTTAACAAGCGTCTAAATACAAAGGTTATAATTTGTCATATTTATAAGGAGTGAAGGAAATTCACTCCCACTATGTTAAAAGAGGAACAAATTGGGGTATCTCATTTAGCACAAGAACAGGTCACCAGTCGTGGGTAAAGTCGTGCGTAACTTACGAACAGCTTGGTGAAACACTCCCCTGGGTGGATAGCAGCATTGTGGATTAAATGTCTTGCTGAACGACAGCAGTGCCATGGGTGACCTTGAACCGCGGGCTTGAAATCTCGAGATCTCCACAGATCACAGACCACGATGCCACAATACCTCCACTCTCTGTGAGGTGAATAGAGTTCCGAAGTATGACGTAATTTGAGTACATTGTCAAGACAACTGGTTCTAAACTATGCGGGTAGAGCAAACAGCGGTGATCACAGCGGGGCTGTAATTGGGTGTGCCCAACACAAGTCAATAACCTCTTACTGGAGTAATTTTATTTAGAATCATGCAGTTGTCTTGATAACGTGCTCATTCTTTGTACGATATACAATTCCCTTATACTGCCTTATCTGGATTATTGTAGCCTGGTCTGGTCAGGCACCAGTTCAAAAAAAATCTAACCCGTTTATTTGTTCTCCAGAACAAAGCCATTCGATTATATACTAACTCAAATTACCTTGCCCATTCTTCTCCCCTTTTCAAAGAAGTACATACAGTACTTTAACTATTCATGATCGCATATCGTTCAAACTCGGAGTTTTCGTTTTCAAATTTCTAAATGGGTTATTGCCACATGTTTTTACAGATTACTTTGTACAATATTCCCAAACCCATACTTTTAATACTCGTAAAAGTGATAATTTTGTCCTGCAGTTCTGTCGTTTGCATCTAACACAGTAAAATTCTATTCAGTTTAAAGGAGCGAAATTTTGGAACTCCTTTGATTCAAATACAAAAAATCTTAATTTTATCAGTAACTTCAAGAGCCAATTAAAAATACTTCCTGTCTCTTTAATAGTAATAACTTACCAATGATAAATTTTTAGTGCGTGATATGGAGTGGAGAGGTGTGACGTCGTTTGAGCATAGTTGCCGGGACAACTGGTTCTATGCGGGTCGAGCATACAGCGATTATCACAGCGGGGCTGTGATAGGGATTGCCCGACACTAAACCGATAGACAATATCGGACCGCTGAGCCTCTCACTGTAGTGAGTTTGAGCCGATTGTCTTGACAACATGCTCATGTGGCGTCACCACTTCGGTGCTATATTCTCTATCCTGCGTTTCGTGTTCTATGCCACATTTGTGTTTCATCATAAAGAGTGAGCTTCTTGGTGTTTTTAACACATATGGTTAATTAAGTAGTATTTATTTTAGAGCCCCACGCTCTTTATAGTGAAAAGTCAGGAATGTGGATAGTTGTGACACTGCAACGCACCCAAGAGCAAGTAGCTTGACCGTGCATAAAACTTTGGCAGGTCGCAAGGTTATTTTCCTCAGCCACAAAGTTACTAACTCACTCATACTATTGAAATGATTGAGCACGCGGAGGTTTTTCGACATTGCTTGGGTGGTGCGTAGTCACATATTTTGTTGTAATTCGAGTTGCCCTCGGGGCGTGTGGAGGGGTATACGTATATGGAGGTATACATAGCCGCATTATACTTCGACATTTTGATATAAAATTCAGACTGTTTACTCTCTTGATTATTGTCTTAGCTGTTAAACAATCGTTTGTTTTTGTTTTTGTTTTTCTTTTGTATTTGTTTTTTGTTTTTGCTTCGTTTGTATTTGCTTATATTAGTCTTTCTTTGATGTATTTTTTAAAAGTATGTATTTGTATGTAATTTGTGTACTCGGGTTCATCTTACTGTATGTCATTTAAATAATGAACTTTATACTTATGTGTTTTGAACCACATCTTAAAGGTTATCACACCTCACAAGCCATCGGCTTTCTGGTGATGCCTTATATTCATTGTTCATGAAAGTCGTTTATTCTTGTTTGTTAAATGAATAAAGAATTGGATTGAATTGAATATGACGACACCACTTTGGTAGTCTATTATACGCCTCTCGCTCACTCTTTGCATGTATATATGTATGTGTGTATGTATGTATGTATGTATGTATGTATGTATATCTGTCTGTCTGTCTCTTTCGCTTTGCCGTTGCCAATGTCAATGACTTACAGATCTCAAGCGTCAAGCGTCAAGCGTCTGAACTAATCGTTCTTAAGCCCCGGAATAAGGACAAAGGTCACGTGCACCGGATGCAGTCCCGGGTTAAGAGCGGACGAGAGCAACGGTACAATAACACTCGACATACACTTTTTTTTTTCTTCACAAACTGACAAGCGGTTATTCATATACCGAAATGCAGGTCGAGTTTATCCCTTCAAATAAAAATGGTAGGTACAAAAGAGTCCTGAAATTAATCCTTCAACTATTAAAGAAAGACTGAATTCAACGTTTCGTTCACATATTCATTTTTCATCCATTGCAAACAAGCGTGCAAAGAAAACACAAAACGATAAATATTACATTATTTGACATAATCGTGTAACATGATAAGGCCCTAAGTGATGCATTGACAAAGGTGAAAATTGTATTGTGTTAATGGTATCACAGCCAAGACTCGCACAAACGTAAAACGAGATAAATATAAAAGCAAAACAAATTATGTTCATAAATGATCAACAAACATTTTGATTGAGAGTGTATGAACAATTGCAACTGGATTTCTGTTATCGGTTGATGTATTCCCCATAAAGATAATCAGGAAGGCCGTGCTTTTAGCTGACACGTGTAAAGAAAATGATATTTTGAAAAGACAAAGACAAAAGGTATACAAACGTCAACAAAAACAGAGATAGGGATTACAAAAAGGGGGAATACGGAGGAAGGTGACAGGAGTGTGTGTGTAAGGCAGAGAGAGAGAGAGAGAGAGAGGGAGGGAGAGGGAGAGAGAAAGAGAGAGAGAGAAAAAAAAACTAGTCTATTAGCACAGCCCCTTTGAAACATAGTCGTTTATTACGACCACACCAGTATTTAAAGGGAAATTCCATCCTGAAGTTAAATTGGTTTTAATTATAATAGAAGAATGACAGCAACACATTGGCGAAGTTTTGACCAAAAAACAAGAAAGTGGTGACTTTTTAAAGTTTTGATTTAGTGATGTCACTTACGAGCTGCTGTGTGCTGTATGATTTCATGAACTGCCCAATGTCTTTCTTTTCTTTTTTTACAAACGGGTGTCTAATGGTATATAAAATGCACATGTGAAATAGTAATTATCCTTTTGAAAAACTTGAATTTCAACAAAAAATATCCACAACTTAGAAAGCAAAATAGGTCGCAAGTGACGTCACAAAATTAAGAATTTGAAAATGTATAACTTTGTTTTTCTTTCACTGATTTTTGTCACCCCTGAACTAATCTGTTTATTTAATGTGTCAGCTTTTATCAAAACCAATTTAACTTTCAGGGTGGATCTGCCCTTTAAGTCCATTGTGATTCGTTATCTGAAACTGCAACCTGTGTCACTCGCGGAACCTACGGGAAACTAATAAAAGCAAAAGGAGTGCACCTGGAAACGTTCAAAGTGGAGTCAGTGGGTTGGGTTGAGGTGTGAGGAGGGGTGGGGGGGGGGGGGGGGGAGGGGACAACAAGTTTATTTGTTTTGGTTTTTGTAAATATCAAATCTATGAACCCAGGTGCGCCCTTTCTTTGTTCTTTTACGCGCATAGAGACTTGCAATTATGCCTATAGTTATGCGCTAGGCTATACCAAAACATTTAATTATCATCATTATCATTATGGGTGGTGGTGGCCATACGTATGGTTCGGCGGCAAACTCAGTATTAAATCTGTCAGTATACAAATCAATTAAGTCCCCATATCAATAACAACATGTTTTACGACCTATTAGACGGAGAGGGTTAACTCGGTTATGACTTTTCAACTACTGACCGGGGAAATACGCTACCGCATGCATTAAAGAAATTGATATTATCTCACTTCAGAAACAATTGACAGCATAGCAAGGAAGGAAAGCACCCCTTAACGACCCCCTTGGTGGTGTCTGTGGAACCACTTTACGCTTCTAATGTTAAGAGTTAACCCAGTGAACGTAAAGACGAGAGTTTTATGTCATATCAAGCTGGTTACATACATCCTTGGCCCCATTAAACACCGGTGATCCTATGCTTCTTTTCACGCGTAGAGCAATAGCGTCAGAACAATAGCGTCAGAACAATAGAGAAACGATTTACATGCATGTAAGTTTTGAGACGAATATATTCCAGCGATTCAAGCGGAGTGAAACTTGACGCGCAATGGCTCTGAGGGATCTTTCCAAGTTCTTAATTTGCGTCGTTTGCTGGATTTTGGTTGGAGGACGCTGTGTCAGTACACGTGAGTAGAAATCGATTCAGATTCGTATTTATAACTAAGAGGTATGTCTTCAACTAGCATTATATGTTTAGGAGGAGGGTGAGGAAGAACAAACTTACAAGCATGCCAACCCTTTTACATATTACAATTGAAAGAACAACACTGAAAATGGAAGAAAATACTGTTGAAATACTTCCCTCCGAAGAATAGACCTGGAAGCTTGCTTTTAACGGAATCATAATGTTTGCACATACCGAATGACAAATTGAAAGCGCTATACTGTCAGGATTAATAATGTCTTATAGTATGATCTAAAATATCCTCATTTGTGGTAAGCACGACTTGTCATGATGGTCCTGCATTGTAATTATTAAGTTCTGTGTCTTTTTTACATGATACTTCTTCAAATGTCCCCTATCAAGAACAAAAGGGGCGTTATAGAGTACCAGAGTGTCACGTCATAATGAGCATGTTGTCAAGACAACTGGTTCTAAACTATGTGGGAAGAGTAAGCAGTGGTGATCACAGCTGGGACTCTCGTTAGGAGTGCTCGCGTGACTAGCCCGCTAGATAAAGTCATTGTCGGACCAGTAAATCTCTCTCGAGGGATGTTTTAGAACTAGAGACCTGCATAACAATAGGTATTACGACACCACTTCGGTACTAGGCATGTTTACATCAGTTTAAAGTGATAGTTCACCTCGAAATTATTTTAGTTTCAATAAAAGGAGACACATGAAAAAAAAACCACAAATTAGTGAAGATTTGACGAAAATCTGACAAAGGAAAAGAAATTTATTTGATTTTCAAGTTTTGATTTTGTGACGTCACGTGCAAGGTGCTCTCCCATATGTTGTGTACAATTTTTTTTTTCTCGAAAATGTGTATTTTCTCAAAAAGATGTGCATCCTTTTACTTGTGCATTTGATATATCATTAGATATACGGTTTTACACATATCCCTGATAGCAGACTGACGTCGTAAAGACGTCGTGTATATGTCATAAACTCGTCAACACGTCGTACGTCGTAAAGGCGACCATATTATGACGTCATAATGACGTCTATAAATGACCAAAAAATCTTACATTTTTTCCTGACCATATTATGACTGTGTAACGACGTCATAATTACGTCTTTAAATGACCAAACAAATCCCACTTTTGCACGACCAGTTGATGACTATGTTACGACGTCATAATGACGTCATAAAATGACCTAACAAATCCCACTTTTTAACAACAATATTACGACTATTTTACGACGTCATGTTCACGTCTTGAAATGACCAAACAAATCTCTAATCGCACGACCAGAATCTGACTATAATACGGCGTCAAAATTACGTCTTCAAATGATCAAATTTTTCATTGTATGACCAGAATCTGACTTTCATTTGATCGACATCTTAAAAGACGTGTCCACTTTCTGCATGACCATATCATGACCATATAACGCTATCATAATGACGTCTTTGAATGACCAAACAGATCATGTATTGTACGACCAGAATCTGACTTAAATACGACGTCATATTGACGTCTACAAACGACCCCAAAATCTCACTTTTTGCACGACCATTTTTTGACTATTTTACGACGCCATGTTGACGTCTTTAGATGACCAAAGAAATCTCTTATTGTACGACCAGAATCTGACTTAAATGTAACGTCATAATTACGTCTTTAAATGAACCAAAATCGTACTTCTATGCACGACTTTATTATGACTACATTACGACATCAAAATGACGTCTTTAAATGATCAAACACATCTCTTATCTTTAGACCAGAATCTGACTATAATACGTCAGAATGACGTCTTTAAATAACCCTAAATCTAACTCTTTTTTGCCCGACCATATTATGACCGTGGTACGACGTCAAATTACGTCTTTAAATGATCAAAGATTTTCATTGTTTGACCAGAATCTGAGTTTCATTCGATCGACATCTTAATGACGTATCCCACGTACTTCCTGCATGACCATATCATGACTATATAACGACATCATAATAACGTCTTTGAATGGCGTACCAAACAAATCATGTATTGTACGACCAGAATCTGACTTAAATACGACGTCATATTGACGTCTACAAATGACCCCAAAATCTCACTTTTTGCACGACCATTTTTTGACTATTTTACGACGCCATGTTGACGTCTTTAGATGACCAAAGAAATCTCTTATTGTACGACCAGAATCTGACTTAAATGCGACGTCATAATTACGTCTTTTAATGAACCAAAATCGTACTTCTTTGCATGACTTTATTATGAATACGTTACGACATCAAAATGGCGTCTTTAAATGACCAAAAAAATCTCTTATCGTATACGACCAGAATCTGACTATAATACAACGTCAGAATGACGTCTTTAAATGACCCCAAATCTTACTTTTTTTGCCCGACCATATTATGACTGTGTTACGACGTCCAAATTACGTCTTTAAATGATCAAATTTGTCATTGTATGACCAGAATCTGTCTTTCATTCGATCGACATCTTAAAGACGTATCCCACTTTCTGCGTGACCATATTCATGACTATATAACGACATCATAGTAACGTCTTTGAATGACCAAACAAATCATGTACTGTACGACCAGAATCTGACTTAGATACGACGTCATATTGACGTCTACAAATCATCCAAAAATCTCACTGTTTGCACGACCACATTTTGACTATTTTACGACGCCATGTTGACGTCTTTAGATGACCAAAGAATCCCCTTTTGTACAACCAGAATCTGACTCAAATGTAACGTCATAATTTCGTCTTTAAATGAACCAAAATCTTACTTCTTTGTACGTCTTTATTATGACTACGTTACAACATCAAAATGACGTCTTTCAATGATCAAACACATCTCTTATCTTTAGACAAGAATCTGACTATAATACGTCAGAAGGACGTCATTAAATAACCCTAAATCTTACTCTTTTTTGCCCGACCATATTATGACTGTATTACGACGTCAAAATTACGTCTTTAAATTATCAAAATTTTTCATTGTATGACCAGAATCTGAGTTTCATTCGATCGACATCATAATGACGTCTTTGAATGACGTACCAAACAAATCATGTATTGTACGACCAGAATCTGACTTCAATACGACATCATACTGACGTCTACAAATGACCCAAAAATCTCACTTTTTTTAAGACGCAATGTTGACGTCTTTAGATGAACAAAGAAATCTCTTATTGTACGACCAGAATCTGACTCAAATGCAACGTCATAATTACGTCTTTAAATGAACCAAAATCTTGCTTCTTTGCACGACTTTATTGTGACTACGTTACGACATCAAAATGACGTCTTTAAATGATCAAACACATCTTTTATCGTAAGACCAGAATCTGACTATACGTCAAAATTACGTCTTTAAATGACCCCAAATCTTACTCTTTTTTGCCCGACCATACTATGACTGCATGTGTTACGACGTCAAAACTCCGTCTTTAAATGATCAAACAACTCTCTTTTGTATGACCAGAATCTGACTTTCATGCGACATCATAATGACGTCTAACAGTGACCAGAAACATCTCACTTTTTGCATAACCATATCATGACTAAATTGCGACGTTATAAATGACAAAATCTTATTACACTGTATACGGAACAGAATCTGACTCGCATACGATATCATGATGACGTCTATGACCAAAAACATCCCACTTTTAATATACACGACCATATATTATGACTAAATTATGATGTAAAAATGATTTCTATAAATGATCAAACAAATCTCTTAAAAATCTGACTTTCATACGACATCATAATGAAGTCGAACAGTAACCAGAGACAACCCTCTTTTTCCATGAATATTATGACTAAGTTATGACGTCATAATGACTTATATAAATGAAAAAAAAATCCAATTTGTTGAGCGACCATATCATGACTATGGTGCGACGATATAATGACGTCTTTGAATGATAAAAAAAAAATCAGGTATTGTACGAGCAGAATATAAATACGACATATAAAAATGACAGTAAAATCTCACTTATTAGCGCAACCATATTATGATTATGAAGATGTGATGACGTTTTATAAGAATTATCCCAAAATCTTACATTTATTTTTCACCACTATAATGACCTTAATCTGTCATCTGTCATAAAAAATTTACGCCTTTCATTCCCAAAATATGTCCGTGTTATAAGACCATTAAATGATCAATGACAAAATGGTGGCAAAATAACGCCTATTTAAAAACAGTATGTCCATGTTGCATGTCATTTTTTTTTTTTTTTTGGGGGGGGAGGTACAAACCATGGTAAATGCAAGTAGATACAATATCAGGAATTTCCCTCAAATAATAGAACTTAAAGCAAAATTATGGCAATCGCTAGATTTTGAGGTTTTGTGCTGGTTGTCTCAGACCTATAGCCTAGAGACCGTTGAAGCTATATGCATGAGGACCATGTTTCACTGATATTTCACATAGGTCATCGATATTACACATGTGATTCAATCCTGCCGAGTTTTATGACTTTTACAAATGGGACATCGACGTTTCTTTAAACCTGATAGCGGAATGACGTCTTTAAGACGGTCTAAATTGGTCATAAATTTGTCATACGTCGTACAGACGACTACATTACGACGTCTTTATTTAATTCATTTCGCATAAGAAAAAACACATGTATACATGCAGTCAACCTTTTAAAAACGTAACATACAAAATACAAACATGAGGAGAAAAAAAATGAAAGCACAAATAAACATACGTAGGGATACAAGTAGAGATGTAAAGTCTTTACAAACAAATGAATAAAATATGATGTAACATTATAAAATTTTTATAACCCCCTCTTTGATTTGACCCTTCGGACATACCATCATCCACCCTAATTTAGTCGCTGCTCATATTACTTCATGTAGTCGCCGGTGTCAAGCTAGGAGCGCGCATAGATTGTCTCACGTCTCAAATACCTGGTCCTTATGTTCTTGCGACGTCATCATGGCTTGAAAGACTTCAGAGCTTGCTGATATATCAAAATCCCCAGGAAAAGACAGAATGAAAGAAGTCCGAAGTGAAACAGTAGTAAGGGTGAGTTCATTGGCATAATTTGTCAGTCCCATGTGTGTAATTTGGTGTTGGGATTGTGAAATACACGTACTGTCTGTGTTACTGTCACAACTGTTGCTAATGCTGGCCTATATTTCATTAGTTGTTTGTTGACTTAAATGCGAAATAGATGTTGGAGAGAATAGAATTGATTAAATTAATCAAGCAAAGATGCATTATAGTTAAATCAGTATTCTGCAATACCCGCAACTGTAAACTGTGCGTAGTAGGGCTTACCTTGTCAATAACAACATCTTACTGCAACCAGCCCGCTGACGCAGTGAGCGAGCTGCATAGTCATTCATATGTGATAAATGTATTGCACATGAGTAATTCATTCATATGCACAGGTCGATTACACAGTAGTCTGAATGATGGCGAGCCCTCAGGGTGCTCTCGCTTTGCAGGAGTAGTCCCGGGGGTTACAAAAGTAAATTTGCTCTAACTAGGATCATGAATGCTTTTGCTGTATTTTGGTAATTATAATTTGTTGTGTTTTATTCAAATTCCAGTTAACGGCCAGCCTTCGGATGCTGTCATCCATCACACAGCTATTGCAACATGTGCAAAGCAGCAATCCTTGACAAGTGGGACATTGTGACATCTTCCTGAGTTCTTTAAGGATTCCAACCAAGAGCGTCAAGATGCGTTCATAGCAGCACCATTCTAAGCATCATTCTAAGCCAAGGCAGCTTACATGTAGTCATACGTTGCCAAGGATCTGACAAGCCCAAAAGAGAATGTAGCTACATTCCCACATTCTATGTAAGTATTAGAAAAGAAATGAATGGATTTTTCTTTTTAAAATCTTCCACTAATGCATAATTTATACTTTTCTTAGGGAATTTATACTTAATAGGACACGAGTACTACTGAGGTTGTGCGCGCTTATTGAAAAGCCATTGAAACCTGTGTGGTAGCTGAGATGAAAGAACAAACGTTAGGTTTTGCAAATTTTGCGCCATAAAATTGGTTTTAAATCACATATTAACCTCACTGAACCCTACCTTTCCCATACCATGACCCTAATCTAGTCCAGATCCTAACCTTTATCGAATTCTGTGGAATTTAAGCTGCTAATTCATGAACAAAACCATAAAAAACGAGACATAGCTGTGGACAAGTATAAGGTGGTCTGCATTGGCAAATTCATACACAGACATGGGCTGGAAAATGCATGGTGAACTATAGACCTGCAATCGTGACACCATCTATTCATAAGTAATGAGAGACATCGCTCAAGAAAGCTCATAGGGCATGTGGCGAGCAGGATCTGTGTTTTGTAAAAGAAAATCAATTGTTGCATTTTGATTGCCAGCTAGGTTACCCTTTTCATGCATGACTTAATATTTTCAAATTATGTACTCATTGCTTAAACATTTCAGTCTTCTTCTTACAGTGATTTTCTTTTCTTTTTAATGGGTGATGTCTTTCTCATGTTTTCTTTTTTTCTTTATAATTGCTGTTTTCATTGCAGTAGAGTTTTTTTCTTTCTTATTTCCACCCCCACCCCCTCCCTTTTCTGATGCAGATACCGAACGCAGAGTGGGGGAGGAGTTGAAATGTGTTCAGCCGCATTGCACAGCATCTTTGCACTGGAGAGAAAAGGAACCAACATCATTCAGTCTGTTAGGTTAAACAGCAGCAACCCAGACTGGAAAAGAGAAGTGGTCATTAGAACCGAAGATGTGAAGGAGAAGATAAAAGCTCACACAAAAACAATGTGAAACGATGTAGCAAATCACATTATGGATGGGACCATAGTGGTCCCCAGTGTAGAACAGGGTAAACACGCATCTGCTCCAGAAAGTGATTGTGAGCCACACATGAATTTACTGCACCAACCATTAAATCACTATCAGTCTACACGTTCCACTGTTGGGCACCATGCGTCCAGCACAGCTATCTGACAAAAAGTGACATTCTGCTCTATTGAGCTGCCTTTACAACAGTTTATGGTACCCCTAATGAATATTATGACATCATGGATCTGCACCCATTGATCTGTCAATGTTGTAATCTTTATTGCTTGTCAACCTGTACTCTACATCTACATTCAACTGAAGTAAATGATATCGATGAACATAACATTTCACGTCTTCGAATTGCTGTATTCAGTATACCCATGTACAGGTTGAATAGTGTTACTAAATGTTGCTAAATTATAAAGATTGATAAGATATGAAAATTTATGTAAAGTACATGCTATGCAGAATTCTTCTAAATTGCATTTTTATGACCTATAGAGATTACTCTTCTACCTAAGAAATACATTTGATCAATAAACAGAGACATATATATATATATATATATATATATATATATATGTGTGTAATTCAAAAACACTAATTTTCTCCAACTAAACAGAAATGGATTTAGCGCCTTTCTAAGTTTACGTCAATATTACGATGTCGATAAGATTTATTCCCATGACCAATAAATACTGACTTCTTGTATGACCATAGTATAATGTAATATTTATGTCATTATTTAAATGTCATCATATCAACGCCAATGTTACAATCTCAATATGATGTGTTTAAATGACCAACACATCTCTACTTGTTGCATGACCGCAATATGACGTAATATTCACGTCATTATGACGTCTTTAAAAGACCAACTAATCCTAATCCCATCCTATCTCGGTCTAATCCTAAGCCTAACCTGAATTTATACCAGTAGTTGATTACTTTCACTTAAAGCAATTACTGTTCACCCAACTGGCGCAGTATGTTATCTACATGTGCATGAAAAACTTGAAAAACTTGAAAAACAGCTGAGAGGCTAATGAATATTCATCCATGCAATAGGGGTATTGACTTGTGTCATATTTTTGTACTTTTCAATAGATTAATTGTCATATAACTAGACAAAAGGAATATTTAAGCATACATTTCAGTAAATGTTTTGAAGTTTAGACATTAAAAAGGAAATGCCACCAAATTAAGTGCAGACAACAATAATTACAACAAAATATTAATCTTTAGTTGTACTAACCAATATTTTTTGATCCATGTTACCGGACTACTATATAAAGTAAGTGTGCTGATGGACATGATAGGAATAGGATAGGAATAGGATAGGATAGGGTTAGGGTATAGTAAGTTTAGGTAATGCGTAATACATGTTTGTGCATGTGTGTATGTATAATGAGTCATGTGAGATTATATCGCTCCATTATAATTTTTTTCATACAGGTCATAAACATGACGTCTTTAAGACGTGACTAAGACGTCATTTTATAATGTCGTAAAACGTCATTATGTGACGTCATAATGACGTCAAAATGTGACGTCTTATTTGACGTCGTGTGCTGTTGCAAAGTCGCGTCTTTACGACGTCATTTTGTGACGTCGTTAAGACGTCATTTTATGACATCGTTAAGACGTCATTTTACGATGTTGTAAAGACGACATTATGTGACGTCATAATGACGTCAAAATATGACGTCTTATTTGACGTCGTGTGCTGTTGCAAAGTCGCGTCTTTAAGACGTCATTTTGTGACGTCATTAAGACGTCATTTTACGATGTCGTAAAGACGACATTATGTGACGTCATAATGACGTGAGACACGACGTAAAAAAGATGTAATTAAGACGTGATATTTACCAGTTTTCGGTCATTCAAACAGCATTTTCGTGTTTGAAAGACGTCTTAAAGACGTCGTATTTTAACCGAAACGACGTCAAAATGACGTAAAAATATGACGTCTTTTTTGACGTCGTGAGCTGTTGCAAAGTCGCGTCTTTAAGACGTCATGTATATGACGTCATAAAGACGTAAGACACGACTTCCAAAAGACGTAAAATTGACGTGATTTTTACCAGTCTCTGCTATCAGGGATACCTGTACGAATAAAATAATTCCGTTGTAAAAAAAGAAGATAGAAAGAGAACAATTTGTGGAATTGTTTTGTACACAAAGTCAGAGAATCAATTTTTTTTTTCCTCTCTCCGATTTTCGTCAAACCTTGAATAATATGTTTCTTTCATGATTATGTCTCCTTTTATTGAAACCAAAATACTTTCAGGATGAACTATCCCTTTAAAAAGAAGGGGGTGGGTAACAGGCATACCAAAATCAGTTCAGTGATTATTTTTTTTTCCTTCTTGATAAGTACCCCAGCGAGGAGATCTGCCCGTTCGCCTGGCCGGTGGGCCGTCCACCGGCGAAGGTAGACTAGAGGTGTACCGCGATAGCCGGTGGGAGTCCGTCTGCGTGCACGGCTGGGACGCGGTCGACGCCTCGGTCGTATGCGGTCAGCTAGAGGAACGCTGCGGTTACGCCCTGCCTATGACCGCAGCGATACCGCGTAAAGCGCAGTACAGTAGCAGCAGCGGTTCGTCCGACGCCAACTACCCGAAAGTTCGGGGCACCCGTGTGGCGTGCGATGGGTCCGAACGGTCACTGCAGGCTTGCACGTTCGAGCCGTCGAGGGAATATTGCTCGACGTATGCTGGGGTGGCATGTAGTAAGTCTTACTTTTCTCGTTAACCCATTAACCAAGAAAAATAACCCTTTAAAAGAACATTTCAGGGATTTGCTTGTATTACCTGTGAATGCATAAAGAACACATTTCACGCTTTATAAAGTAAATGAAAAGAATTGTTCTGCATAATTCTCTTCAGTGTCTTAAACGCATTCATTGTTCTCCGAACATCATTGTTTCATACCATCCCAACATCCCTTATACCAATTTTGATAACAAGTTCATATGCAAGTCTGACATATCAAAGATCGAGGAAAATATGACAAAATTAATACATGACTCTACCCTTATCTAAAACTGTATGACATTGAACGATGTTACCCATGTCGATGGTGGATTTTGCTTATAGGCCTAGTTTATGTTCATTCTGACGTTAACACATAATGAACATTATGGAGGTGTGATATTTAGATGGTACAGAGATTTCGATTCTTATGTTACCGTGTTTGCATTCTTATATCAATTACTTTGATCATTTCCATAAATTGTAAGTTATGGCATGGCCCTACTAGTAGGGTCCATTGATATGGTATTTAAAAAAAAAAAAATCCATCTGCTTTTATCAAAATCAATGATTTTGAAATTGTTTCAGGTTAGTTTGTAGCGATAATCCATATACAGAGAGAAAAAAAAGGAGTTCTTAATCGCCGAATAAAAAAGCTCATTACACCTCCTTACAGACGTCAGTCCTGAGAGGTTTGCTTCGGTCGTCCGAACCCTGACCGAGAAAAAGTACCCGTTCTTCGGAGACACGTTCCGAGTCATCTTCGAGGAGGATGGGTCAAGCAGCGGGCGGGTGTTTTTCCTGGAGGACCATCGCACGCTGCCGGCAGGGGTCGCCATGGCCTCGGGCGGCGTGTGCGACATGAACCAGCAGACGGCCGATATGCTCTGCCGCGACGCCGGCTATCGGAAAGGCGGCAAGGTATCGTCCGGATTGTGGAGAAAGCACGGTCACACACACACACACACCCCACACACATATACACGTACACACACACATACACACACACACACACATATAGAAACACACACTCACACACACACACCCCACACACGCACACACACATTATTTGACGCTTGATGTTCTTTCACACCCTATAAAATGCTATGACCTAACCCTAACCCTGACCCTAGACATAATTTGCGAAGTTTGATGCGTCAAAGAGAGTGATTTCTACGTTACTTTCCGCCGACGAAAAAAAAAAAATCGGCATTGCAGTGTTCCTGTTGCGTGCGTTAAATGTGGGATGCGAAAGTACCCATTACCGTATGATTTATTATATAAATATCTATATATCTAAAAAGTGTCATATTTGGTTGCCGATCATGGAGTGTTTCAACTGTTTCTTTACCTCTAAATGTATACCTCTCATTAAAAATGTATGGGTTTTTTTCAAACGAAACGCGCCCCTCCCCATTAAAACACACCTTTTTTGTCTTTTGTTCTTTCACTCTCTATCTCACAATTAGCCGATCTACCTGCGGCCCATTCCGCACCTACCGATGCTCATAGCCAACGTGACCTGCGATGGCCCGCTGGCATCCCTTAAAGACATGGGCTGCCCCAAACACTACACCGTAGACGGAACATGCCGACCAGACGGAGTGCTTCACAACGGCGTCCACTGCTGTAAGATGTACCATCACATTTAAGGTCTATCTCACTGCTCTGGAGACTAGCCCGCGACTTGTTGGCGATTTCTTTGGTTCCGCTCAGCCGCGGCCGACGTCTCCTGAAGAATTTTTTAGTCTCTATAGCAGGAGACGTCCCCACGACGTTCCGCGACATTGCCTGTGTCTCCGAGAAGTCTCCGAGTCCTGCCTGAATTTGTAGATCAAGGTATAGGCCCTACATAGACAGGAAAAGTCGCGGCGACTTTGCCTTTATAGTGAGAGCGCAAGCCATTTTCCAGTCTCATGAGTCGCGACGAAGTCTCCGTCAGTAAGATAGGCTTCTTACTCACCAAACCATTTACCAGACGCTTTCTTCTGAGCTAGATAACAACCCTATCCCATTATGCCATTGTGTTGCTGAGGAACAAGTATATACTCTCTTGCTGTACATGCTATATACAGATGACGTTGTTATAAGAGTGCCTTATTTTTAATATATTACATTCTTGGAATCTATATACCTTCTTGTAATATACATGGACAATAACATCTTTCAATTGTATATCGTTTCGTATTTACCATCCATCGATCACAGATGAGGATCTCAGCAGGAAAGCAGTGGCGCTGATAGTGCTCGTCTGTATCTTCGTCGTGACCGTTCTGTTGGCGGGGTTCTACGTGTGGTACCGGAAGCGAGGTCAGGGGAAGAACTTCCGGGTACCCCATGTTTCCAGATCCCATCGCGTGATCGAGGAGAGACACGACGTCCCCTCGACGTCCGGGGTCAACAAGTGACGGGCCGTCTCCGACGTGAAGATACAAACTGAAATTTCATCGATATGCCATGTATAGAGTATCGAAATGGTACGCCATTTGAACATATTGTCAAGACAGACAACTGGTTCTTTACTATGCGGGTAGAGCAAGCAACGGTGTTCACATAGGGGACTGTTACTGGGAGTGCCAGACACTAGCCTGCTAGACAATATCGGACTGGTAAATCATGTCTCACTGGGGTATTGTTGTTTAGAAGCAGTTGGCTTGACGTTGTTTTGTCATGCAGCACTTGTTTCTGATTTACATTGTCATACATTTGCACATGTGCCGGACTCGGACTCGGACAAATGTGACACGGACTCGGACATGCCGGACTCGGTCTCGGACTCGGACACGAAAGGCATGACTCGGACTCGAACTCGGACTGACTGGACTCGGACACATCACTGGTCATGTTCAAGTGACAACACCACTTCGGTACTCTATTGTCCTGAGCAGGGTGCTTGGTCATGTTGGTGTCATTCTTTTTGAGGGCAACTACACACAAGAAAAGAAGTAAGTCCCCCCTAAGCAAAATAGCATAACTTTTGATCGAAAAGGTTTTGAGCACAATAATTTAGCAGGATTGTTTCTTAACTCATTGAATAACTTCCGTGTGAAAATCACATTTATCCAATTAGTCATGCTTGAGTGAGCACACATTAGAGGCAAAATTGTCACTTTTCAAAAGTCACAAGGGTGATTGTTTATGCCGTTTTAACAGTACATTTTGGCATTTCCTGTGCAATTTTTAAACTGTATTTACTCAACTATGACACGAAAATTACTTATGTTCAAATAAAACTGCACTTCACCAGTACGATGATACACCAGACTGTGGCCTGTAATGTTACCAGAAGAAGAAGAAGAAGGAGAAGGAGAAGAAGGAGAAGAAGAAGAAGAAGAAGAAGAAGAAGAAGAAGAGGAAGAAGAAGAAGAAGAAGAAAAAAAAAGAAGAAGAAGAAGAAGAAGAAGAAGAAGAAGAATAGGTCAAGTTACATCGTTGTCAAAATATCTGGAGTTTAATTTTCACAAAAATAAAGGGTTTTAAAGGTTTCAATCTCAGGAAGGATGAGTATTTTTTAAGCCGTGCTCACTCAACCAGAACAATGGATTAAATGTCGGGATAGGTGTTAGTGCATCCAGAGATGGATGATAAACAACGAAAGAACATAAATTAGGCACCAGAAATGGAATTCATTAAAAATTCATATGACAGAATCTCAAAATTACCATTGTGACTTTTGAAAAGTGGCAATTTTGCCTTTTATGTGTGCTCACTCATGCGTGACTAGGTGAATTATTGGGATTTTCACACGGAAGTTAGTCAATAAGTTAAAAAAAACCTGCCAAATGATATTGCTTAAAACCTTTTCGATCAAAAGTTATGTTATTTTGCTTAGCGGAGAGGGGTGGGGGGTGGGGGGCTTACTTTTTTGTTGTTTATTTTTGTGCCGAAGACTGTTAGATCTTTGTGCAAAGTCTTGTATAACTGTGTGTCTGGTTTACTCACAAAATGATGAAGTAAACTGCTCTAAGATTGACCCAAGGTCAGGGTAGGGTCCGGCTTTAGGATTAAGGTTAGGATTACTGACCCGTATTTGTAATTGCAAAGGAGCTAACAGCCTTTCATCTAAAAGTTGTTTAACCCTCTATAGTGCATTTTATTTGCCCTTATGGAATACTTCTAAAACTGCTAGGAGAACGGAAAGGGGATTTTTTTGTTGTGTTTACTTATAGCTCTCCAAAGTTGAAACTTTGATGTTTGCTAAAGCAGCATTTTGTGCACATCGGTCTTCCGCCATGTGTTTAACATACAACCATCATGACCATGTGTGTTGGATCTAGACGTCCCTACATACTGGCCAAATATAGAACGTTTTCGTAATGTATGCACAAGACCTTTAATTTTGCACATTGCCGCAACCTCGGACAAACAAACGCTGCCCATCGTCTGCACCGTACCGTACCGCACGCATACGAAGTACACAATGCGGCGCTAGTTCATAAGTGTATCCATACCTTGGCACTTATTTTATAAATTCTAACCCTAAACCTAACCCTGACCCTAACCCTAAACCTAATTCTAAACCTAACTCTGACCCTAACTCTAACCCTAGACAACTTATTTGCCGTTGAATTTCCAGAAAAGTGATTCTTACGTCTCCATTAGCGCCCGTTTCGGCCCTAGTCCCGATAGTATATACTGCTGCGGCGAGCTATAGCCGTGACTAGCCGCGTACGCTGCCGTGACTTATGAACTGTGGCCCACAATGCATGGGTCGCGGGTACAATGCATTCGACTCACTTTTTTCTTTGAACTAATTAAGACCTCGTTGTGGACAATACATACATCAGATTTACACAGCTGGCATATAACAATTATAAGATTGTCAGGAGTTCAGTTTCTCAGGGGAAAGTTATTTTTTTAGAAGAAAGTTCGGCAATAATCGGCAATAATCTCAGGGAACCACTGCTGCCACGGGATATGTACGGGGCTCTCGGTATTTGCAGCACGGCCTAAAAGGCAAGGTGAAGATTTCTTCCATTCACGAAAAGTGCCATCTCTGGATCAAGGCATGAGGAAGAAAAGACTTTACAACAGACAAAATCAGGAAAGACAGCTTCATTTGCTCCAAGTATTTTTTTTTACGGGAATGGCCGGTGTGATGGCATATTCCATTCCTATTATATTTGGTTCTCAGAACCAAATATTCCGGTATATATCGTTCTGGAACACGATATACCGGTATATAATGTTCCAGTGGTGTGGCATATGTCGTTCTCATTGGCAGATATCGTTCCAACTGACCAAGTATCGTTTTCGCGTAAACTTTTGGGTGATCGGAAATAGTCGCTAACTTCAATTTATGGCTGGAGAGAACGAGACACTTTCCCATAGATAAGCACAGGATCGCACACCGCTAGTGAGCAACTTTCCACAAGTTAATACTAATAATCACGTACATTGCTGCAAAGAAAGGGTGCTGTTATTATCATTGTCTTGATGACTGTTTAACAGTTCAAGCCTGCAGAAGTTGTTGCTGGTCTACACTGAGTCGAATTCTATGGGACATTAACTGCGCGTGCTTTCCGCGCGTGTCTACCACTCTATGGAAATACCATTGGAAATTATTTTGTTACAAATTTTGTCATTCCTGAAAAAAGTTCCCATTTGTTTGCTAGTTCCAATGATATAATGCTGATGATATCATATTATTTCCATTAAATAATTGAAATTTTTGCAAAGATGTTAATAAAATTCGCGTTTTGGGGTCAAAAACATCCCTTTCATATCAAAAATAGGATGAAACTCCACGTAAAATCGCACTTTATGTCACCACAAACGATTTCCCACTCGATCCAATTTCGCTTTATGGTGTCTTACAGCTTAGTTCCCATGAATCATTGTGCAGTTTTTTTCTAAGCTTTACAATGATGTAAGAATGATGTTCATTGGTCAAGCTTTGCGTTCGCGTTTTAGCTTTAAATAAACATGTGTCAGACCACAAGCCAATGGAAAAAGTTGTCATATTCGGGGCGGGCGCGTACTGCACCTAATACGCATTCACCATGCATGGCGCGGCCGGGCCCGGTGTGATAGGCGATTTCGAAATTTCTGAAATTCAGACTACACACGTATGTGTGTATTGGAAAAGCGTCGACCATATTTTTGAATCAACAGCTTAAATCAGACGTGAGTCTGAAATTCAGACTACATACACACATGTGTGTTTTGGGAAAGCGTCAACCATATTTTTGAATCAACAGCCAAAATCAGACGTGGGTCTGAAATTCAGACTACATACACGTATGTGTGTATTGGGAAAGCGTAGACCATATTCTTGAATCAACAGCTTAAATCAGACGTGAGTCTGAAATTCAGACTACATACACACATGTGTGTATTGGGAAAGCGTCGACCATATTTTTGAATCAACAGCCAAAATCAGACGTGGGTCTGAAATTCAGACTGCATGCACTTTTACACAGCGACCCGGCGAATTGGTCAGCCCCTAGCGCCGAATTGGTCCGCGTGCCCAGGCGAATACGACCGCGGGCAGGTTCGCCTGCTTTTTCGACCAGGCGTATCCGTCCGCACGCAGCTGCATGGGCGACCAAATCGCCTGGGAGACGAATTCCCCTACGACACCGGGCCGGTCGCGCGCCGGTGTCACCGCGTCAGGTGACGATCAGCGTCAGATGACCCCATTTTTCTACGGTATCGTCAAATAGTCTGATTAAAATCTAGGAACACGTACAGATTGTCGTTACCGCGTCAGATGACCAGACCTCACCGCGTCAGATGACCGACCGCGTCAGATGACCAGATTTTTGTACGTAACGTAGTCTATTTCGCAGACCCATCATAAGACTGAAATTATAAAGAAATCTACAAACACTTGTAGTCTTTTTTTTCAGACACTGTTTCATTCAATGTAGGACCAACCGCGTCAGATGACCAGATTTTTGTATGTAAAGTAGTCTATTCCGCAGACCCATCATAAGACTGAAATTTTAAAGAAATCTACATATACTTGTTCTACATATACTTGTAGTCTATTTTATCTGACACTGTTTCATTCAATGTAGGACCGACAGCGTCAGATGACCAGATTCTTGTACACAACATAATCTATTCCGCAGACTCACTATAAGATCAAAGTTATACAGAAATCTACATATATTTGTAGTCTATTTTTACAGACACTGTTTCATTCTAGGACCGACAGCGTCAGATGACCAGATTTTTGTACGTAACGTAGTTTACTCCACAGACTCATTGTGATTGAAATTATAAAGAAATCTACATGTATGTACTTGTAGTCTTTTATCAGACACTGCTTCATTTAATGTCAGACCGACAGCGTCAGATGACATTTTGTACGTAACGATGTCTACCCCACAGACAGATTGAAATTATAAAGAAATCTACATGCAAATACTTGTAGTCTATTTTCTCAGACACTGTTTCATTCAATGTGAGACCGCCCGCATCAGATGACGCATATTTTTGTACGTAACGTAGTCTATTCCACAGACTCATTTTTAATTTGAAATTATAAAGAAAACTACATGTATATACTTCTCTAGTATTTCAGACACTGTTTCATTCAATGTAAGACCGCCCGAATCAGATGACCGAGATTTTTGTACGTAACGTAGTCTATTCCACAGACTCAATTTTTAATTAAAATGATAAAGAACTCTACATGTATATATACTTGTAGTCTATTTTTCAGACACTGGTTCATTTAATATAGGACTGACTGCGGATCAGATGAAAAGATAGTAATGATAATAATAATATTAATAAAAGTAATAATACATACACAGAACTTATATAGGGCACTCTCCTGCTTTGCTGCTCAAGGTGCTTCAGAGCAAATTAAAGAGAAAAAAAGAAGAAAAAATACAATACAGGTACCAACTTTACAAGTTAAAAAATTTATGGTTGTGTGTAAAAAGCACCACAGGTATGTCTTTAGGTTGCCCTTGAAGATGGTCACTGACTTCAGGGTTTTCAAACCCTGTGGAAGAGAATATTGATCCTGCATGTGCAAAGGCCCGTTCCCACGATTTCTTTGAAACCGGAAGTTCCAAAAGACCGGATGTGGATAATCTTAAGGTTCATGATCGAGGTTGGTAGTTGTAAATCAATCAAAGATTTATTGTAACTGGGGAAGTACAGTCGACAAAACAATCTAGAGTGACAAAAAACAACACAAACGCAAATGTCAAAGTATTAAATTAGAAATGTGGCAAATTTATTTTAAAGCTTATTATCATGTACATGTATTACATATATGATGACAGTGACACTTTTGCCTCAAGGTGTGAGCTACACTTAAAAAAAAAACCTTCATTCGATGATGCATTTGAACTACAATATTTATCTGATGGATAACAAATGTTTTTAACGCCATTGATGACTTGCACATACCCTTCCCCCCAAAAAAACAACGTAAAACGGGTAAGCTGCTCCATATGTTGGGCAATGGACTGACCGTATTATAAAGCCCGAAACATGTAAATAAAAGAAGGTGATTGTCCTATACCATTGATTGAATACAGGTATTCAATGATGTCATGCTCACTCCATGAATCACTTTGAACATGTTGAACCTTGACCCCACAATACCCCTCCTCTACCGGTAAAGACAAAGACAAACTGTGTATCAGCATCAAGTAGTTCCATCAAAAGAATGATGGGACTTCACAAATTAATATTGCTTCCTTTTGGCAATAGAACATCATTCGTAAAGTAAACCACCTCGACCATTAAAACATGATTTTGCAATAAAATACTAAAGATGCATCAAAACATTTGTCTTTGACTGCTGGAGCATACATGAATGTTGTATAACATGATTTTAGATATTTCTACAACAATCAAACTAAACACAAAAAGCGAAGAAAGTTTCTTTTAATGTAATGGTGCAACCCAGATATAACTAGAAATATCACTGAATGTGATTAACACATGCATCTCCATCATTTTCTTGGCCATTCTCTGATGTGTGTGACCCCCCAAAATGACTTTTTTTGTCCGTACTCTTATTTTAAGATATTGGGCATGGTACATGCATTTTATTTATCTTGCTCCATATTGAAAGAGTAAATCATTGGCTTCAAAATGGCCTACATATCAACAAGATTACGATATTTGTGTGACATATACTTCACACAAGTAATACGAAATCCATGCCCATATTGATCTGTGACGTGATGACCAAACTTGATGCTGCATGGCTCATTTGAAGCCAATGATTTACTCTTCATGATTATTGAGCAAAATGAAAAATAAAATGTCATGCCTCATACCTCACAATTGCATCATGTACTAAAAAACGCAAATTTTGGGGTCACACATGTCACAGAGAGTGGCCTTTTATAGTGTGTGATGCCGTAAGAGTGATGGAACACCTTAACAACCACTTTCATTGTTTCACCCTTACAGGAAATTACTTAACAGATTTTGTGTTTTGGTTAACTTTCGATTCAGGGCACTAAAATTATTCCAGAGGGATTAGCAGAAAAAGAAACATCCTGACCATTTTAATTACTGTTTGACGTAGAGCATGAAAACGGTTGGGTAAAGAAGGTTCAAGGTAATGAGAATTGGCACATATAACGGAGGATTCTTTTCTGTAGAGGATGAAGTCTGAGTAAGTCTGAGTTTTGTTAACTTGATGTCAGATTATCTTACATTATGTGGACCATAGATTCTATGACTAGTTAATGTTCTTAATTTTTTAGTTTATTAATCGACACCTACCTCACATTTTTGTTTTGTTTTGTATCTGTTTCTTGTATTATTCATATCATTGGCGTGTATATTTTGATATGAATGTGACAACTCCCTATTAATGTGGTTAATTGGACAACCCCTCCTCCTTTCTGCCCCCCCCCCATCTCTTCCGATTTTCGCTTGTATTTTCGTTGTAACATTTCTGTATAGTGTAGGTAAGGGTTATATATGAAAACAAGCAACCCTTAAAGCTACAAGCTTATATTGTCAGACCTCTGTATGTTCCACTGTGTACAAGTATATGTATGTCTTAATACTTTGTATGTATCTTAAATAGATTGCTATTTGTCACATGTATATTTTATATGTCATTGGTCGTATCACATGGTTTGTTATTGGAGAACTATGCAGGAATTAATGAATGAATGAATAAATAAATAAATGTAGTTTTCCTTCCAAAGTGAAGCTGAGGAATGATAGCGTATACATTCAGATGACCGAGGAAGTGATAGGTCGTCTCATTGCCTGAAACCAAAATTTATTATTTGCTTTATATTCCACATCTCAAACTATCTGTACCAAATATGATATTCTCTACCAATACCCAAGCCGTAGACGTAACTAACAATGACCACAAATTTGTTACCACGTACGTACCGCGGCGCCGAGCTCCTGTTATTCTACTGTTAGTCAATTGATAGTCCGAGTGTAACGAACTTTTATTTTCCACGTACTGAAAATATTGATCACGCGTTAGGACTGTGAGGAGTGAAGAGTGAAGAGATCAGCGAAACAAACAAGGTGGTTCGCGAACCACGAGTCTCGCCTGATTTCGCAATTGATAAACAGTGCTAAGTTTTTTTTTCAAATATTTTTTCAAAACTTTTCACCCGTAGATGACCTTTGACCACATCAGCCTCATGAAGAGACACATATGGTATTACCTAAAGATCATTTGTACCGAGTGTGATCACAATTGATGCAGAAAAAGAGAAGAGAGCAAGTCAAACGAAAGCTTTGAGAAAAATGAGGCACATGGCCTCATGTCATTTGACCTTTTGACCCCTAGATGACCTTTCACCCCCATCAACCTCATGACGACACATGTGGTATTACCCAAGGATCATTTTACCAAGTTTTATCACAATTGATGCAGAAATAAAACTAACATTTTTGTAACAGACCAACATACCAACAGACTAACAGACCAACAGACTAACAGGAAAAGTGATCACTAGGTCTCTACCGAACTTCGTTCAGGCGAGACAAAAAGTGCTAACCACATGTAACCCCTAGAGTGTAACGAACTTTTCTTCTTCGCAGGTGATCACATGGGCAAAACTACGCTTTATCACGTGAAGTCATACCTACTTAGTCGGAATCGTATTATTATAATACAGTGTAAACACTGTACGCACACAATTTTGCACTTGCTTATACACACACACACACACACACATACACACACACACACACACACATACACATTACATACAGAATTGACATACGCTCACACACTACATAACTATCTAACACACGATGTACATGCATAATTACATTACGTCCCTTTTACAAGTCAATATCGATATGAATTTCCACTACATTTATTAAGTCAGCCAGTTTGTTGTATCATTAAAAAAAATGTTACAATGAATTGAATGAAACTGACATTTTTTTTTAACTATTTCTTGTTATTGTTGAAATCTTAATTCATTCATCTTCTCACTCTAATACAATTTTTATTGATATGATTTTATGAACTTTGATTATTTGCACTTTTTGTGTTATATTTGCCCTGCATGTTCATTACTACGTCGTCCTGGGCATTCTATTGTGAAAAGTATTGTACTAATATTTCTTCTGTATTGTTATGTATAATGTATTCCTTTGTTGTTTTTATACATGACAAGAAAAAAGAAAAAAAATTGATTCTTGTAAAGCAACTTTGAAAAAGAGCAGGGAGAAGTCACATCTCTCAGAAAACTTGTGAGACACACAAACGACAATTCACTTTATTTTTTTGTGTGGTGAGGTCTACATGATCCACAGTAATTTAATGAACACATGCTTATTCAGCTGGTGATAATGGTAACACAAGAACCAATACCAGTAACAGTACATGAAACAATGAATCTGTATTTGATTAAGACGATCGTAGATCCCATTATATGACAGGCATGAATTTTGCACCAGAGTCTTAATGAATAAGACAAGAATATAGTTACTTTTTATAATGTTGATAACAACACCCTTATCAAGTTTATGAAACATTCAAACCAAGCAATGCATGTATGTAACATCGTAAGATTTATTTCTTCTTCCCAGATCTCCCACAATTTCTGACCGAAAAATTAGGGATGATTTTGCTCAAAAAATAAGAATAGAAAAAGTAGTGCCATTCTCATCGTGATATTAGAAAAATCGCGAAGTTAGGGTGAAAGTTGCCTATCAACCGTACCAATTGTCCCTATTGTCCCCTAACTTCGCGATTTTTCTAACATCGCAATTTTTTAAGCACAATGAGAATGGCACTATTATTTCCAATAATGAATAACAACTGAAATTGAAATAAAAGCTAGAAGGTCTGCCTTACGTTCCCTTGAAACCAGTCAATTTATGATGAAAATATAAATATAATAATCCTTTATTACACATTACAATCATATGCAATAGGCCTACATACATACTCATGATACAACAAGGCTTAATCCGAATTCTATTTATTTTTCCTTTATTTCCCCTCAAAATACAATCAATGGTAACCATTATTACTCTCTATATCTGGAAAAATCTCTTTGAACACTTTGTGTGGAGTTTCTGTATTAATTTTAAAATGGATCACTTTCTATTGGAATTAATTTCCCCTCAATTTAAGTTTTTTGCTATATCAAACTCAATTTTTTTTTCATCTTAAATTCAACACTCCCATGTTGCCCACAAACTTGCTTTAACCTATATCTATATCGAGCTGATTTTGTATTCTTTCATTTTATCATATCACGAGCGCTATTCCGGTACCATGAGCATCAATCAAGTACATGTACCAGACTGTTTAATCATAAAATACTGAATGAAAACTTCTACTCTTTGCATTCTCTCATTTCAATAGAGTCAAATTTTGTAAAAAGCAAGATAAAACTAGAGCAATTCGACTGCCACACAGTCGATAAATATGCCTCCGCTTCTTTGCTATTATCAGAAAATGTGGATGTTTGATGGGCAATGTACCATTGCTCCCATGTGAAGTGAAAATATCACATTCTATTTCTTCAAGTTAAGCCAAGTTTGGCAATGTTCATTGACTTTTGACCTCTTACTTCTTTGACTTCCAATCTAATCTAACCAGTCTGTCTAAATCTATCCTTGTGCAAAATTTGTTTAAAATTAGCCAATTTGGGGCAAAGTTCAGTGACCTTTGACTTTACAGGAATTTTACCTAAACTTCACCAGTCTACCTCCATGAAGTGATACATCTCTGTACTATGTTTAGTTTGAATTGAATCATTAGTATTGGATTCAATGTGAAAATATTTGGGGGCAATCTTTAGGCAATTTTGGCAAAGTTCATTGACCTTTGATCCCTGACCTTTGAGAAATTTCACCAAAAATGTTATCAGTCTAGCAGTGATCCATCTTTGCACCATGTTTGGTTGGTATTGCTCCATTGGATTTGGATACATTTTGAAAATTATCACTTTGGGGGCAATTTTTAGCTAATTTTTGGCAAAGTTCAATTACCTTTGACCTTTGAACTCTCAGGAGTTTTACCCAAACTTTCACCATTCTACCTCCATGAAGTGAGACAACATGTTTGGTTAGGATTGCGCCATTGGAATTGGATTTGGATTTATTGTGAAAAATATCAATTTTTGCAAAGGTTATCGACCTCTGACCTTCCAGCAATTTCACCAACAATGTCACCAGTCTACCAGTGATCCATCGTTTCACTATGTTTGGTTGGAATTGCACCATTGGATTTGGATTTATTGTGAAAAATTTTAAGTTTGGGGCAATTTCTAGCCAATTTTGGCAAAGTTCATTGACCTTTGACCTCTGAACTTTCAGGAATTTTACCAAAAATGTCACCAGTCTATTCCTAAGTAGTGATCTACCTTTGTACCATGATTAATGAGAATTGCATCCTTGGATTTGGATTTATTGTGAAAAAGGTCAATTTTTGGCAAATTTTCACAAATTTCATTGACCTTTGACCTTTGACCTCAATCAGATTTGACCCCAATTTTACACAATTCATTGGTTTCATGCAATACATATATGTACTAAGTTTGAAGCAAATCTGCTTAATGGTTCTCAAGATATTGCCTAAACGGATTCAGGACGGACTTACGGACGGACGGACGGACGGACGGACGGACGGACGGACGGACAGACGGACGGACAGACAACCCGAGACATAATGCCTCCCGCCACTTCGTGGCGGAGGCATAAAAATGATAAAGTAGCACCCTTATGGAGTTGGTTTTGTATTCTATAATTTTTTACACATGATGAACGTCAATCCAGTACCACAAGCATTAATCCAGGTACTGTATGGAAACCTTTAATTCTGTCAAAGTCATGTATTATACTGCCCCTCAGCTATTATTTTCCCCATATTAACATTTCATCAGAATGAGCACCACGTGAGCATTAGATCTTCCATAAATGACATGATTTACCTTCATGCTTGATATGTTAAAAGTCTCAATACAACCTTCTCAATTCCCACAGTAGATGCCTTACCTTTGCCATTCAAACACGGAAATAGGCTACAAATTAGGTCTGAATTTAAAGTATGGAATTGATAAGAAGATATGCAACCATATCAGCAATGACATTTTTTATACTTGACACAACCCAACTGCTTCAGGAAAGGCATAAAGAACCTTAAACAAATCTTCACCTAGTTGTACTGGCAGCAACAGACTTGGCAAATATACTCTTCGTCTGTGGAGGGATGGCAATCTGGGGTTGCGTTCATGCGACACTTTTTTGCCCTAGAATCATGATTAGAATTGTGCTTCAAAATTCGTTTCTGCAGAATCACGATTGCGTTTGTGCTTGAACGCAACCGCGACATCATTGTGTCGGCCTATTTCCGGTGCTAGTCAAGAAGCCCACGTGGAAGTCAGAAAACGCGCGCGTAAAAGCTGACCTATACTTCCTGGGTCAAACCGCGCACTGGGATGCACACTGGATCGGCCCGAATCCGAGTAGAAACGTTATTGGAGAGAAGTCGTCTGAATGCTGATTCTGTCATTATCGTGATTCATGTTTGCATTTTGAATAACGTTTTCAATCATGATTCAAAACGTGATTATGGTGATGGTCGCACGAACGCAACCTAGGTGTGCACACCGGAGATGCATCCATCTGCCGCACACCTCGCATCTCACCCATGTGTCTTTCCTCGATGGACAACGTGGCATGTCATACCTTTATGGGGGATGGCACTTCCGAAGAGTTAGCAAATAATTCGCAGTGGAAAAATTTTCGCATTTTGCTGACATGTTGTCCGATGATGGCCGGGTTAATACAAAACCGTGGGTAACAGCTAGTGCATTCTAAATATAGAAAAGGAATATATTTAGAACAAACATTGCATTACAATATCAACTGAAAAACATGCAACACATATTGTGCACTAATTATTCTTAGATGCCTCAACTACAGCTATCAAAATTCCCTAAAAATGGCTATCAAATAGCTACTAAATGGAAACAGATTTTTGTCCGCATATTATTCCATGACAAACTTAAAGGAAGGCTGAAAACGAGATTTATTTATACATTTTACATGTGCAGTTGATACATCATTTGAAACACATTAAACAGACATACCTCTATGAAAAACAATGATTCCTTCATTAAAAACAAAAGATAAAAAAATTATGAAACAATACGGCACACATCTGGGAGAGCACCTCGCAAATGACATCACAAAATCAGAAATTTAAAAAATGATAACTTTCTTATCCCTTCCCTGCAAGGGTTAACTTACCCTACAGCTAGCCACTCTCCAAAGGGACAGTAACCCAAGAAGAAGATCTGAGAGGTGAAGTCATGCTGCTGAAGCTGCCTTCCCTGTGAGGATAGTGAGAAGAGCAGAGAGGATTGACATGGGATCCATCATTCTTTAAGCTCTCTGTATTATATTTAAAATGCACCATAAGAGAAGAGATTTTCTATAAATAAAGCTATCACCGGACAGAGAGAGAGAAAGAGACAGAGAGAGATAGATACAGAAACAGAAAAGTAGAGAGAGAGACACAGAGTGAAATAAAGCAAAAGAGAAACAGAGAGGGAACAGGAGAGAGAACCACATAGATACAGAGAGAGCATGAGCTATGCATTTTTGAAAACTTTAATTGCGCTGCACTGCACATGGCATATAAACTGGATCAAAGTTGGCATCACACATGTTCCCCTCAAGTTGTTCCTGTACCTCTCTGAGGTCCCAAGATCTGACTGTGTTGTCCAGACCTCCAGTCCAGAGCTTCGAGCCGTCCGGGGAGATGTCGATACAGCTTGCTCCATCAGCGTGCCCTTGGAATTTCCTGCACAATGGAGGAACACCAGGGAGATGTTTGAGATTCTATTAACATCAACATCAAAGTAATGGCAACAAAGTATACATATCAGATATATATGAGAGGGAAAGGAAAGGTATCTGGAGCAAAAAAAAAAAATTAAAAAAAAATCAAGAGAAAGATGGCAAAAACAAAAGGCAAGGAGAGGAAGAACATGAGAAAGAAAAATGACAACAACAAAATGAAGGGGGAATGATAACAAGAACAAGAAAAACAAGTAAAACACAGAAAAAGGGGGAGGAGGGGCATCAAAAGAGCAAATCTCAAGAATTTTATGAAATGAATATTCAAGGACTCTCCACAAACTCAAACTGTGTTTATGAGCACCATGTATTGATCTGACCTGGACAAGGTATCACCTGAACTGGGAAAGGTATCACCTGACCTGGACAAGGCATCATCTGACGTGGGCAAGGTGTTACCTGATCTTGGCAAAGCTTTCACCTGATTTAGATATGGTATCACCTGACCAGAGCAAGGCATTACCTGACCAGGACAAGGTACATGTAGTGAAAGATGAATCACAGTTTCAAAACTTTCATTATTATTGCTGTTATTTTGGTTTTGAGTAAATAGCGCCCTCTTGTGGACAGTACTTGCACAAGATATGACTGACATGGCAGCAAGTCATGAACTGTTGTTGAGGACAGAATTTGCTTCCATCTATTACATCAAAGGCCCAAGATGAAGCATTTTCTAACATAAGGAGGCAAAGAGGTTAGTAAAACTATTGATTATTTTATGTTGGAATTATATTGGAGGATAAAGTTAATTCTGATAGGTTTGTTTGTGAAAGTGAATGTACACTATTAGCTGTATGCATGTTTAATGTACACCATGTATAATGTACACAATGTATAGTGCACACAGTGTAGAATGCAGTAAAAAGGGTGTCAGTGATACATACTGCTTTTCTCTATCTGAGATGTTCAACTCTGTAGTGTCTAAGTTTGATATATATGTTGAAATGTTGTGGTGTTTAAGTTACCTTAATCATGTATTGTGATCGACAAGATGTATTGATGTTGGCTTAATATTTTTGTACATGTACTTATTATGTTTCCTTTGTTAATCTCTGTTTATTTTAGTTTTCACTGAATTTCTACATGAAATAAAAGACCAACCGAACAGCAAATTCCTGTCGAGACGTCTGTCTTCATTTAAAACGCCTCGGCAACAGTCACAGTACACGTATCACATGACCTCGCCTGACTGACTCACCTGACCAGGGTCTGGTTGTGCAGGTCCCAGACAGCGATGTTTCTGTCACTGCAGCAAGAGAAGCAGACCTTTGAGTCTGGGCTGATGGCCAGGGCGTAGCAGGCAGGGGCGCTAGACGTCAGCTCTGCCTTGATACGGGGTGTGACCTGCGTGGCAAGGAAGGCACAATACATATTATTGCCAAAGCAAAATCAAAATACCCTTGTCAGGTTGATAATCACAACATGTATTGCAGTAATTCCGCAACAATTTAAGAGGTTAACTGTGAAATAGTAAAAACTGCAGACTTATTTCCTTTTAGTACATTTATATTTTGATGAGAAAAGCCATATGATCATGTACTTTACTATTAAATCGTACAAAAAAGAGGCTAATTGGTTCTTGTTAGTTCGTGTTCATTTGTTAAATAAAGAGTTTAGCAGTGAGGGGCCAGAAGAACGGGGTGTTTAACCTGCTGCTACAATAACCAAGTGGTTTCTATGGAGTTCCCTATGTTCATGTGCCATGGTGACAGCTACAATCGTTTGAGTCCATTGGCTGTCATCCCAGAGTAGTTACAATCACTGGTCAAGGGAACCATGGCAACAGCTACAATCCTATGACTTCATTGGCTGTCATCCCACAGGAGTTACAATCAATGGACAATAGAAGTTTCCATTCAGTATGATGTAATTAAACAGTTTGGTACTGGATTAACGCTCATGATATGTTAAAATGAAAGCATACATAATCAACCTGATAAGGGTGCTACTTTATCTTTATTTTGTCATAAATTTGAGAAATTAGACTCATTGGAAAGGAGAGAAAGCAAAAATTTGAAGTTTCTGTTCAGTATGTTATGAATATATAAAACAGTTTGGTACTGGATTAACGCTCATGATATGTTAAAATGAAAGAATACATAATCAACCTGATAAGGGTGCTACTTAAAATTTATTTTGTCATAAATTTGAGAAATTAGACTCATTGGAAAGGAGAGAAAGCAAAAATTTGAAGTTTCTGTTCAGTATGTTATGATTATATCAAACAGTCTGGCACTGAAATGACGCTCATGATATGAAAGAATACAAAATCAACTCGATAAGGGTTATCTCGACAAAGGAGATAAGGCGAAAATTAGAAGTTTCAAATCAGTGTGTTATGATTAAAAGTATGATCCTGGATTAAAGCTCGTGGCACCGGATTGGCTCTCATCATGTGTTAAACTGATAGGATACGAAATCAACTCTGCTACTATATCAATCATTCTTTTGTCTTGATTTTCACAAAATTTGACTTATTTGAACAGAGAGAAAGCGAAACGTAGAAGCCTCCATTCAGTATGTTGTTAAACAGTCTGGTACTGGATTAACGCTCATGGTACCGGACTGATGCCTGTCATATGTTACACTGATAGAATATCAAGTCAATTTGATTATGGGAAGTACTGCGTTATTATTTTTGTCATGATTTTGACAAAGTAGGACTCATTAAAAAGGAGAGTGCAGAAAATTGGAGGGTTCCATTCAGTATGTTATGATTACACAGTCTGGTACAGTCTCTGGTACATGTATTAAAATGATCGATAGAACTCTCAACAACTGAATAAGGTTGCTACTTTATCATTATTTTGTCATGATTTTGACAAAATAGAACTATTTGAATAGAGAGAAAGCCAAAAGTAGAAGTTCCCATTCAGTATGTTATGATTAGACAGAGTCATAAAGTTACAACCATGGGCGTTTCTCGACACGATGACAACTCTAACCTTAGCTCTAACTCCGATAGTTACATGTAGCACTGAGGTGATTCTCGAACTGTACCCTCAGCTCTAAATGCTGGAACTGCTCGGACCCTGTCGTATCTATTGTTCTCGATCGGACGTTCTATGATAACATTTCTGCTGCATTTTGTCAAAATTCGCTAAACATAAAATCAGCTGTGGTGGGGAAAGAGGTTTGCTTGTTTAATATCACTCCATTGAAGGCGAGATTCATGAAAAGGATAACAAATATTTCAAAATGTTGACTATGATTAGAGCATTCCGTAGATCAGAGGGCTAGTCTAGGCAATCCAACATTTTTAACACTGTTTAAAAATGTTGAAAATTCACTCGTGTTCGCTTATTTATTTTTGAATGATGGAGTCTAGACTATGTGTGATTAAGATTTTTGCTTCAGTTGTGAATATCAACACATGTGATAACCCCTTTCTTCAATATTCAGACATTTATTTTAAGAATGGCATGTTTGCAAGACTATCATTTACATGGTATCTTTCAACACAAATATGACCAAAATGAAAAGCATTAAAGAAAATCGATGAATTGATTTAACAGAAGAAAATGAGATGATGGCAGTTATGGCACACTAATCTTCATGAAAATGATACGTTATACATCAAGCCATAGATTAATCACATTTTTAAACAATACTTCGCCCCGTATTTAAAAAAATCACAATCATTTCAACCTGATATTTTATTAATTATTGCAGAGTTTAGAGAGAAAGGCTATCAATTTGTCTGAAAATTCTGATCCAGTAATCTATATACGAGATGTCACTGTCACTGATATCCGACTTAGCATTCTCTTCGAGAATCAGTTTAGCATTATTGGCGCTAACGTGAGTTCCATATCAGATGCCGCTGGCATTCTAATGCAGAAACAGGCCCCACGTTACTAATTAATAGTAATACTAACAGATTACTTACCTGACATGCTTGATGTCACTAGTTTCAGCTACACGTAAGTGCAGTGCTGAGTGCTGTTGACGTGTTGTTGCACTTGCTCCTGCAAAAGTGAGGCGTCTTCCGATAGCCAACATGGCAACAATAAAGTGCAATAATGACTTTGCAGACTCGAAAAATGACAACAGATGTTACAGAACATAGGAAGTCTCGTCAAAATCTGCTAACCAACCTCGCAGATCACTTTCAGAGTCAACTGTATTCCAAGCGGTCATAGCTGGAGTAGCCCAGAGCTTAACGTGGTACTATGGTACATAATAACACTCACTGAGCTAGACGTACGTGCAGCTAGCTGCAGCTAGCTATGGGGTATACATACATGTATGTACTAACAATCCTACACTATGGCCCTCAAAAAGCACGCACGCGCACGCGAATTTCGAGTTCGCTACGCTGCGATTTTGCTTCATCTCGCGTCAGATGACCAGGTACGGTCAGCGTAAAATTCATCCGAACATTTGAGGATACAATACAAAAATGAATGTAGGAGATAAATAAAAAAATTATTATGGTGTCTTCTAGTCATCGGATATCTACAAACAATAGCGTTAGCATGATGCATCTTTTTCCATCTGTGTGTCTCTTCAGCGACACCATAAAAAATGGGGTCATCTGACGCTGGTGCCACCTGACGCGGTGACACCGGCAGCGATTTTTTTTCCCGTGATGTTAACGCGTCACATCGGCTAATTTTATTCCTCAGAGCGACTTGATTGCAGGCCGTTGTCGATATAGGTAGGCAGTACGCATGCGTGTGGACTTCTATTTCTATACGATGATCGCCGAATGCATAGTGTGCACATAGACTCAGATCTAGAGGTGGATAAAATAGAGCTTTATGTATACACCTCTCGGAGTGTGCATTAGTAGATCTTGCAATCTATGGAATTCCATACTTTATCTATGTATTTAAAATGGTTTACCTTATAAATATGTAAATCCATTTGTCTTAACTGACTGGGTAGAACTACAAATGTAGGAGTCATATACATGTATGTGTAGATCAAGATCTATGCTTTTCTGAGTAGACTCCAGACTCTGATAATAATGTGATTGCCCATAATATTCTATTTGGTCTAGCTAGGCCCTAGATCTAGATTCTAGGTCTATATTGCAATCAGACAAGTACTGAATCATGTTGTGTACATACCGAGTCAGCATGGATACTTTCCTCCAAGATCTAGGTGCGAAGGCTTATTAGTCTATACAGTATTACTCAAGGGGGGAGGCACATTAATTGTGCCCCTTCCAAACTATTATGGGCCATCTCTATCTATATGCTCTGATCATTTTCCCTCAAACTTGGTGACTCTTCCTAAAATTTATTCATGAACATTTTAATGCCGAATTACCATGGATATGGAAATCACAAATTGACAGTCATGTTTATAAAGACAAAGGTCAAAGTTGAAAATGATAAACTTCAAATTTTGTGCATGCATGCTATTAATTAACACGCGTTTTATTTGATGTCCATGAATAGTCTTAGAATTATGACGGTTTTGTCTTGTCTAGGGTTAAGTTGAATAACTATATAGGTCTAGTGTTAGTTGTTACTTTTATTAAGAAATTCAATTCATATCATAATGTATTGTAATTTTAGAAGTAACAAAATTGCTCTGTAACAGTAACATGTTAACTCGTACTGCTACTCTTAGTAGACTCTTCTAAATTAAGACCGAGTCCTGTGGCTGTGACTAGAATAGAATAATTTATGATTATGATTATGAATTGAATTTCTAATGACTATGATCTAGAACAAGAAGAAGATCTAGATCTACATGTACATATCTGGATCCGTTGAGGAATTGAGGCACCCTCACATCCAGTTTCAGACATGGTATTGCTGTAGAGCTGAATAATGCATACTCTACACGTACACGTAGCAGCAGCGTAGCAAGCGCTATAGGTAGTAGTGCAATTCGCATGCATATCGCATATTCGCATATCGCGCGCAGACCAGACGTGGTCTTTATTCAAGACGCCAAGAAAATGCGAATTGACAGTTGTGACGCGTTAACATCACGGAAAAAAAAATCGCGCGCCGGCATGCACTGCATGCATGCATTGCACTACAGCGCACCTAGAAAATAGCGAGCGAGGTTAGACAATTATTATCGGTCTAGATCTAATGTAGATCTACTTCTGGTTCTGGTTGATTACTGTATGCATGCACACAACGCCCTGGTCAGGCTAAGTGGGCCATCAAATTATAGATCTAGGAGACATTTTATGGCAGCATGCAACAGTATGATTTTGGGCAAGGTCATGTCCACATCAAGTTTGCTGTAAAAAAAACACACAAAATGCAGTGCACCAGCATGCAGTGGGCGGCCGCGGCCGCCGCGCGCGCCCTAGCGTATAGCCCTACCCGGGCTGCGCTTGTGCGACTGTGCGTGCGCCGCTGATCATTGGCGAGCGCAAGGGGTCCGGCCAAAAGGCGTATAAGAACTTGATATGCTGTAAATGGAGCAGTAGCAGCAAAACAACTATTTGTTAAAGTGTCTTTAGTTTGTTTGTTATCCAGCATTAATTATCAACCACCCCCTTTGTTTATTCTACTAATCTCTCTGCATTACCCCACTCAGTATTTACTCTGAATACCCCGTTGCTGTATATGTGTTGATGTTCCATGGAAATATGTGTTTTGTGAAATACTGGCTCTTGATGTGTATAGCGATTCTCACGGTGCTCTTAAAAGTCATGTTCTGATGCTCATCTCAATGCTGCAAATGTTAATATTCAGGTTTTATCAACACACAATGAATTTCATGCCAAATATGGGCAAGTTAGAGATATGTGAAAGCATGCCAGAATGTCATTTGAGTCATGCAAAATGTGAACAAAAAACTGCTGTATCAACACTGTGTCAAAGATGTTCACATTACACAAACATATACGTCCACGATTACAGTGAATGCCATTGCTAAACAGTACAATGCACTCTTGTCGCATTTTGAAAATATTTGGTTTTATTCATGTACTGTTTATGGATTATTTGTCTTTGGTTAATATAGAGTTTGGAAGTAGTTTGAGATATTCAGTACTCAACCATTCTCAATGATATAAGAGGGCAAATACTGACCTTGGACTGGGGGAGAGTTGGAACTTTATCGCCCTCTTATTACATATTCAAGCTTAGATTTGGCGCCCTTTATTGAAACGAGAAGGAAGGGGCACCCTGCAGAAAAAGGGGGTTATCAAGTCTCCTTAAGCCCGATCAGTGCAGTTTTTTTGGAATATTTCGATAACATGAAAGCAGACCATAATGTGGTCAGGAGAGCTCACACATGATACCAATGTGTTCCTTGGACCATGTCTGTACTGCGTTCATTAAACAGGTGAACTGGTGTGTCTTTAGCGTAAGCCCTTTTCTTTTTATAGAAGAGATGTTATTATTTTTTTTTTTATTATTATTATTTTTTTTTACATATCACTTATTTTGTAAGTGTATATTCAAACTGAATCTGGTGCTGTATAAGTTATTCTTTTACCCGTGTGATGGAAGCATGAGTGTTGCAACTCAACAAACACATTTGTTAACAACTTAATGTACATATACATGTATTACTTTGTGTCTGGAGATGTTTTTAAGAAGAAATTGAAGAAAAAATGCATCAATATTTTGACATCCATCATCACAGAGCATCTGTTTATTTCATGTGTTGTGTATATTCTGTTAATGTCAAGTACTAAATGTGTGTGTGTACACTGGGTTTGCTGGTCTGAGGCATACCCATTTTGAGAAGGACAAGATCCTTTTTGAAATGGCAGTACCTTCTCAATGTCTTTGTGTTTATTATTGTTCAAAAGCATTGTTGTTGCATATTGTTATCTGGTAGAGCATAATATTCTAGAATAATTAGTATCACATCTGTAGTATTACCTCGCTAATGTATGATATCATTTTTATTGCAAAAAAAAAAGAAATAATCACACATGTATCCAATCTTTTGTATTGTGCTGAAAAACAAGTATTTGAACTTTTCATATATCTAGCAGGCTTGAAAGTCACACTAGTTAAAGACAGCCCGTCCCTTTTTCAGATCATCACAAAACCATCGAAACATTAGCAAAACATATAGAGAAGTGTTAGAAAGCTGTATATTCATAATTTGAAACTGATACGTAGTGTAAAATTCAAGTAATTCACGTAAACAACGTCTGATTAATAGTCTTTGCCTCAGGCTTTTAGCAGTTTGTGTTGAAATATCTGCTTCATTGATTAATCTGTTTATCAAATTATAAAACGCATTATGAAGAAAATTGTTCTTTAGAAGGAATCATCTCCAAAGTTTGGAAATTACTCATAAAATTAGGATTTCACGCATGCATAATAACCACATAGATACTGTAACAAAGACTAATAATTTTTTCGTAGTACGAAAAAAGTCCGTTTGAAATTTAACGGCTGAAATTGTTACATATAGAGAAAGCTTCAACATGCTATATTCTTGGAAATGGTCTTGAATCACACTTTCTTCAATTTACGATCGTGATAGACGATTTCAAATTTTAAGCTTGCAAAAGTGACGGGCAATCTTTAAAGCATTAATTGTGAACTTTGCATACAGACATTTCTATGAAAAAGTAAGTCAGCAGAGTGCATGCATGTTTATTGCTTATGAGGAGATCTGGATTTTTAAGTCTAAAAGAATTGGGGTATTTATTTGCAAGAAATTCGAAGCCTACAATGGGCACATATTTTGCTTATATTCATAACGAACGGTGTATTTTTTAATCTGTGTGTAATTCAGTCAGGCATATTTCATAGACCTTGACTTTTTATGTTTTACACTTTCAAGGGACACAATATTTATTCATGTTTGATAGTTTAAAACAAACTATATTCTGTATCAATCAACATGATGAATCATGTTAACCGTGTATAAATATGCGATTAGTCACATTGTTGCCCATAAGGAGATATTTGTGAATGGTCTCATGCAAAGATTTCAATAAAATCTGAGCTTGAAAGATTAAATGATAATAGTGATTCTTGACATTTTTTTTTGATGTCAGAATTAGGCTTACATAGCATGGACATTCTCTATGCACAGTCTGTATACTAAAGCAAATAATGGTAACCAAGAAGTAAGTTCTGCAGTACTAGCAATGTGATGCTTTATATATGGCAAAGTTGTCTCTTCAAATTGATTTAAAGTTAAACATAACCATTGAAGATTAATGTTTTTCAAAACTTCTCTTTCTGCCCATTTCAATAAAAAGGTTGCATCATATAAACTGTATTATTGGCTTAAACGAGAAGGTATCCCCTTGTTCTCCATTTTCTTTCTTAATTAAACGATTGCAGACTATCAGTCTTTTTGTCATTATCTCTTACTTAAAAATCTCCAGGCAAAAATATATTTTGTTTACTTTTCCACATGGGCCGCTGTTTTCTGTGCCTCATTGAAAATTACACAGACTTCATTTCAATCTATTGTGCTCAGAATCATCAAATTAATTTCTTACTGAAATTTATTTACTGATATTAATTTCTACATGAATTAAACAATTGCTGACTTTCAGTCCCTTCCCCTTTGATCTCTTACTCGAAAATCTACTCCAGACAAATATATAGTTTGTTTACTTCTCCATTCGGGCTGCTGGTGTTTTTTTTTTTTTTTTTTTTGCCTCATCATAAAATACATGGACTTCATATGGGAAATATGTTGCTATTTGACCCTTTTCAATTATTGGTCAGATTTGGACTTGTGCGTATGAGATAATTAATTCAGAGCACAACAACCCCCATTGTGCACCACACATGTGAGCCCACGTGGTGTTTCTGCCAGAAGCATTATGTATTATTATTATTATCATTATTATTATTTACACTTTGATGTCAGTTCCAGGATGATGTTGCATATACGTTTTTAATTATTGTAACTTAAATGTAGTGGTAGCTCCCAAGAAAACATATCTCCAACGTGGCCCTGATCTCTGATATCATCCAAACTTTCTATTCGTAAGCATCTTAAGTTATGCATATGCATCTGAACAAAAGCATAAGATTTATCGTCTCGCAAGCGTGACGATCTTACCACCATTCTGTAAAAAAAGACATCTTTTCAGTCTTTCATATCTATTTTCCAAAATCATAAGGACCATCAACTTCACTCCTTCTCCTACGAGGTTTGATGTGACAGGGTTGTGCTTTACTCATCATTTTGCAACTACGTGCACTACTTTTGATCATTAGATGATAGGGCTTCTCTTTCCCCGTTTTTTCTTCAATTTTATTTTTGCTTTTATGATTTTTTCTTTACATACATGTACTGTAATTTGCATTTCACTTTGAATGAATCATAAAAATGAATATTCCCGCACCAACATCTACCTGTCGCAGCCCATGTTAGTTGGTAGATTGGCTGCTCCATCTATCCATTGATTGATTCTATCCACCTTTGCTGTGGTCTGCCCTTCCTTCGCTTGCCTACCCGGTACGGTATGGTGGTCAGCTGTGTGTACCGTATAGGGAGAGAGAAAGTAAGAGGAATATGTATTGGGAGAGAAAGTAAGAGAGAAATATACACTGAACTCCAAAAGTTTAGGAATACCTCTATTCAGTTTATAATTGGTAAGCTTTATTGATATTCAGGCTCATAGCATAGTTAAAATTTTGTTTTAAAGTGAATAGTATATAAGAATGTACATTTTATCCTTGATTCAAACAAAGTTATACTCTATTACACTACACTCTACACTCAATATGACATTTTCTAAAAATGCTAACCTTTTAATTACATTCGCGTAATCTAGATATCCAGAGCTTTCACCATTTTACAGGGTTAAATGCGTAACTTCATTCATTTTTCCTTTTCCTTGTTAGAAGTCAAACACACAAACAAAATTAAGTAATACTTAGTGTTTCACTTGTATGGAATCTCTTTTTTTAATTCAAAAACATAAATGACAAGAAAGGGGATTGAAATCTGTAGACTGGGGCGGCCAATCCATGATTGCCAGGACTTGTGTCTCTTCCTTTATCTTCAAGTAGCCTTTGCATATTCTTTGAATAGTCTTGACGTGTACTTTGGGTCATTGTCCTACTGGAAAACGAACCCTCCTCCGATCAGGCGTTGCCCTGAGGGGAAGGCCTTCCGCTGTAGCATTCAATGGTAGCCTTGCTGGTTGAGGATACCCTCTACTCTGTGCAAATAAGAAATATTGGATGATATCAGAGATCAGGGCCATGTTGCAGATAGGTTTTCTTGGTAGCTTCCATTGATGGTAAGGTAGAATAATTTAAAACCTATATGCAACATGCTCCAAGAAACTGTAGAAAATCAATGGACCAAAAAACGGACAGAAAAGTAATAAGAAGAGGAATATGGAATAATGAAAATCGGAATAAAAAAGATGATAAGGCTCTGGTTGATTGTTTTCATCAGAAAAATAAGAAAAACAGCAATTAAAGTCAATATTTCAACAAAAAAATATAAAAGGTTAAGCGATGGTTGCCAGGAGTTCAGGTGTCGTGACTTCGGGCTTCGCAATTACGCTCATCACCCTTACCGACTACCATTAGTTCCCTTCTGGTATGGCGACCGGCCCATCGCGTATCCCTTCCTACCTCCTAAAAACTGTAGCCTATAAAAACTATAGACTCTAACTCTTTAGGGGAGGAACAAGGGCGATCCCAATGCCTTTGCCGGGCCATCCGACAATCCTTGAACCTTGGCTTTGCAACCTTGGAGTTAGCGGGTTTCGAACCCGTGCTCGCTAGCACGAGTGTGAGGTAGTCCCGGCGCTTACCCTACCACTAGGCTATAAGACGTCGGTGGTTTTGCTTGGTGATTTTAGCGTATAGACTATTAGTTTCAAATCAACGAGAAAAAAACCAAAAGAGCATCTATGTTAAGAATCGAACTCACGAACTTCAGGTTATCAGTCTGACGCTCTACCAACTGAGCCAACAGACCGATTACTGATGTTGGTACCTTTTCAAAGAGTATTAAACATATACTTGCAGATTGTCAACAAGTTTCTATCTATTGCTGAGGTAATTTTCTTTTTTATATAAAGAAATGTGCAATTTATGAAAGAAACACGGGGGGGGGGGGGATTTGTTGCCCAAATATATCCTGGAAGTGACCCGAGAGCCCTCACTGATACAATCTTGTAGTAATATGAACTATGATATGACATCTTATATGCTGTGAGATAATTGGCCATTGATATGTTACTACTTTTCCATGGCGCTCGCTTTTCTCTCCGTCTCTCTCTCTCCCACCTCCTCTCTCTCCACCTCTCTCTCTCCCTCCTACTCTTTCTCTCTCTTCCTCCTCCTCTCTCTCTACCCCCCCCTTTCTCTACAGCCATCTTCGTTGTTCTTTTCTTTTCCGATGCAAGCATTCTTTCATATAGAGTACCGAAGTGGTGTCGTCATATGAACATGTTGTCAAGACAAATTGGCTCTAAACAAACTCACTCCACTGAGAGGTTTACCTGTCCGATATTGTATATTGGGCTAGTGTGCGGCATTCTCAATTACATTCCCCGTTGTAATCATCGCTGTTTGTTCTGCCCGTATTGTTTACAGCCATTTGTCTTGACAATAATGCTCAAATGGCGTCACACTTCGGTACTCTGTATTCAGATAAGTAGACGTAGACGGTTTCTTATTTTTCCAACAAATATATTTTTTAATCTTGAATGCATCAACATTTCAAATTCATGACATATATCAATACGGTAATGATGAAACTGATCCATGTATAATCATGTAAATACTCATTGTTTTGATGAAGGAAACACTCAAATATCTATATTGTGAATGCAGATAATTGTCCTAGTCAAAACTCAATTCAAACAGTGACGCAACACTTTGGCAATTGTCGACAAAAACTCTCCTGAATATGAAAAAAGTCATGTTGTTTTCGTAAATATTATTTGCTGGCAGAGCCTCCCCCCCCCCCCCTCCTCACAAAAATACAACTAAAATCAGAATAAGAAAGTAAAATAATCTATTACAATATAAAATTGAAAATGAGAATGAGGGATATTAGGTGGGATATGTGACAAACATACATTTTATTTCAGGAACTTAAATTCAAAAATACATACCTGTACTTTTATAATGCTCTCTTTGTTAAACGCTTAGAAATATAAATTATTAAGTTCTTATTTATTCCATCCTTTAACAGATAAGTACATTTAAACTCGGATCCGTTATGCCATGGTCACAACTGGCCGTCCGTGTTTTTCTACGTGGTGTTGGCAGCTTGCTTGCCAACTTCTACGATCCTTCCCTGCGTCCGACGAAAGGAGTTTCAGCGAAACCCGACGCAGATCACAAGCAGAGAGAATCATATATGTATATGTAAAGGAACATCTCGGGGGGAAAACCGAGCTGTATACTCTACAATGCAAAGAAGCTAGGCCATTTGAATCACTAATTAGATACTTTACACACGCCAACACTGATTCTGATAATGAATATATAGATATACAATGTACATGATGGATAGCTTATATCGTTGGGAGATTCACGTGCAATAGAATGTCATTTGAGAGAGAAATAGTTTGTTCAAACATTGCTTTCCTCAATTAAATACAACCACAATTATTCTGCTTCTTATAGAGAATGAATTCCATGTCGTGTTCTTGAATCAATACTTTGCACTTCACATGTTATTACTTGCAACACAGGCGTGTGTGTGACGGGGATATGTGTCGAAGAATGATCCATGCCGCCGGTCTCTTACACTAATACATCATGGGACGACTTTCCCTTATATGTGCAGTATTGAGAATTCAACGTGCTTCACATAATCATTTAATCCTAATACTCATGGGGATGCATTATTCCCCCACCCCCGTCATTTTTTGTCGGTACTTCCGAACACCTCAATATTTCGAAACGAACATGATTTTTTTTCAGATCCTTTCGGCACATTTTGATACCAAATTTATGACGATCGGACCTACCGTGCCGATATCAGATTACGTTTACCAAACACATGTCACTGAAATTTCGTTTTTTTTTCTATATGACTGAGCACAACCATATGGACAAAATCATGCACGAGATTTCCCATTTTATGTAAATACTTTTCTAATAGGTAGTGTAAATAATTACACACACAAACCCACATACACCCACATTCACACACACTTACACCCAAATCGCAAAATGCGCTTGACGAAAAACAATGAAATAAGTGAAAAATAATTACCACAACCTATCTTTTTTTCAGGAATTGATGAGGGATTTTTGAAAGACATTTATACCAGAAATTGATATTCCTGAGGCTTTATCTAGTGATTTCTTGCATAAATGAGCATACATTATTGAATTTAAAAAATAAAGGCACTTTCGTAAATCTAGCTATACAACTTTTTGGAGAGTACATAATTCTTGTGACCTTTATAGAAATTTTTTGAGGGGATCGGGCGGCCCATGGCCATAATGCCCCCCCCCCCCCCCCACACACACACCCTAACATGCTTTGAAATATCCCGTTAGTATTAGGGTTAAAAGAGGTGGTGTCATTCTTTGTTCAAAAGTATTCATGCATGCAATCCAACTTTTCGTGAAATAATTCAACGATCATGATTTGCCTTGTAGTCTGTCCAAGCTATCTTGATAGTTAATATGTCTGCTTCATATACTCTCTCTCTCTCTCTCTCTCTGTTTCTCTCTCTCTCTCTCTCTCTGGGTGCTTTGTCGTGTGACGTAGGCAATCATGGAGTGCCACACAGTTCCCTGTACTGAGCTCTTTGTATCAATTGCATATCATTGTAAACCAGTCAGTCAGGATGCTTATCAACTTAATAATCCTTCTTCCCATGCCCCATACTCTTGGTTCTTTTTCATCAATCCAAACTCTTTCAAGTAAACTTTACACAGTATACGACGTACAAAATCTCAACCTTCAGATTTTTGGCTCACATATCAGTTTCATAATGTACATAAATGATAAATTCTTCTTTGTGTGACATAACACATACAGCTATGACTTAAGTCATATGTCACAAGTTAGGTAAATACTCGTTCTAGGCATATCTGAATATGATCCGCTATTACGGTGAACATATCTATACTGGCTGTCCAATGGGTGGATACAAAATACCTTTTGTTCCCCTGCATCAGTTATAAACTAATGCTCAATACCCCAAAAGGAGATGCAGTCCGCTTGTTCAATAATGACGTGCGAGTTTCGGCATGTAAACACTTAAGATTGGCGGTTATTTCTGACGAGTCAATCCTACAGCTCGCAGCTTAATCAAGAGAGAGATGTGTCGCTGATATTTATATAGGACATGTGTGGAGTTACCCCGGTGTTCCTCTGTGGGAAAGTTAACCCTTCAATGACCTCTCCTTAAGAAGAGATGTAGCGTTGATTAGTTGAGCTACCTCTGCGCGTTCTCTTCAAATCGTTCCAAAGCACATCCGTTAATTCATCGTGACCGCTATTTTAGGCAAGATTTAGTGTTGATTTGTTGCGCTAGCTCAGCGGGCTCTCTCTCTCCCTTACCATTTGGTCAAGTTTCGCAAAAGTCCATCCCGTAATGGCATCTCTGGTAGGAGAGATTTCTTGTTCATTTGTCAAGCTGGCTGCGCGGATTAATTATCTCCCTCACTCATCCTTCGTTAAGTCGTGGCAAAGTCCATCCTACAGTCTATAGTGACCACTCCTTTAGGAAGATTTAGCCTAGTGTTCATTTGTTGAGCTCCGCGAGTTCTCGACAATCTCCCTCATTCTACTTTAATTCGTTCTGCTTTGGCGCTTCCTACAGTAGAGTCCCCGCCGACGACGGAATTCTTACGAAATTCTCGCTATTTCCTTCATACATTAATGAATCATTATGAATTTTGACTCCCCAAGATGTAAATTACTGCTGAGTTTCTCTAACTGGAACGTGCGGCAGCGCTGTGCACAGCTTGCCCATAAAGCCGTAGACGCTCTCCTCCTACTCGTCACTGTGCTTCGCAAAGTGGGGAGCTCTGCGACACTTGACGTCAAGGTCGCTCTCCACATGCTTGCGCCACTGCTCGACCAACTCGTCGTTTTCCTTGGCCGTGGCGATCGGGTCATCGCGAGAGAAGAGGTTCAGGGCGGGCGCCTTGACCGGGCGGCCAGTAAAGATCTCATTCACCTGAAAGACAATGCAGAACAATAGGACCGTTAATAAACTCTTCTTTGTTTCTTTGGAAATTCTTATGGAATTCTCGCTGTCCTTCATACATTAAGGAATCATTATGAATTAAGATCCTAAGATGAAAATTACTGCTGAGTTTATGCCTTGTAAAATGTTAGAAATATGTAGCTTGTTTGAGACCGAGTCTCCGCGAGACTAGACGGGTCTCAGAGAAGTCATCGTGAATTCGAATGCGTTTGATTTTTTTCAAATCTCCTGTAAGTCTCTGTAACTTATCTATGCTGTCCTTGCAACATCTCCACCAATGAGACGGACCTTTAACCCTTACATTACCATTCCCTGAAAACTACATTGGCTTACTACACATCTTCACGCCAATGCTCACGAGAGAGTTCACCCTTCAAGCTCACCTTGACGATGCTATCCATGGTGCACTTGTTGGTCAGCCAATAGTAGGTCTCTGCAACCCTCATGATGACAAACTGCGTAAAGGAGTTGTTGGCGGCCTGCGAGTAGATAACCTAGTAACTATCCCTGGAGAGAATACAACTGTACAGGATCTGATGAACGATGCGGTAACGCACCGATGCATAGGCCTAACGGCTACTCCGCTCCGCAGACGCGCACTTCTTCTCCCTCTGATGCATCCATCAGGTCGAGCATCTCGGCGTACACGTGGCTGCTGACGGAGAAGGCATGGACCAGGAGAGGGCGTGTGTCGCCTCCGTGACATAATCCAGGATCTTCCGTGCGATCTCCTTGGCGTTGGCGGGCCAGGCGATGTCGATGGGTCGCGTCTTGACCACCAGTACATCGAATCTAGAACAACTAAAAAAAATATACAACATTGAAACATGTATTATATCAACATATGACTTAATATAGGAAAATATAAATAGTGACTGATAGCGACGATTAATAAAAAGCGGCACAACATGAGTATTGCAGAGATGTAAGTATAAACATTGATTGATTGATTAATTGATTGATTGATAAAAAATTGACACTACTAACACTTGAGTGTCATATAAGTGTCGAACAGTTCATCTAAAAAGATTATACAATTCAAGTTTCCCTAATGTGTTTTACAGAATTTAAGCAGGATTATATATCAGAAATAAAGCAATATGTTAACTACTTCCTCGGGATAACTTCCCTACTCTTTATGAAAAGAGGAGCAGGTTCTTTAAAGTGCCAATGGTGTGATACTCTCCTTTACACGGGACCGACGGTTTAAAGTCTTCTCCGAAAGAGTAGGCAATTAGAATAAAATACTTTGCCCAAGGGTATACCTGTTGTGATTGGGATACGATCAGTTTCCCACTTAAAATCTAGTGTAAAGATTATCTTCTAAAAAAATAAGAAGTTTATAACACATAATCGCGAAATACCTCTAAATAATGTCTTGAGGTCAGGACAATCAAAAAGTTATTACGAATATTTGCAAGTTCAACACATTCAAGGAGAATGTGTTTAATTGTTGATATGCATTGAGGTGGATTTTCTACTGCAAATAAGTATGCATGAGTTAAATGAGAATGCCCAATACGAGCACGGGTCAAGTATAAAAAATGCAGAAAAAGGTTTACCCGTAAATGCCTCAGTGGCTTGATAAATTGGGGACACCTGTGTAAAAAGAGCATGCAGATAAATAAAATAATTACACCTGGGAGCTAAAACTATTAACTTATTTTATTCCATGTTGCGCCAGGTAAAGAGTATTTAGAGAGGAGGAATGCGGTTTGTCACATTGTGGGGGTCTTCATAAATGAAAAAAAAAAAAAATAAAAATCGGAACTAATGTTTATGTAGTTTCAAGATGAAACTTTAATTATAAGGAATGCATGAAATAATCAGATTATAATGAAACGCAATAACATACACATAGCAATTGAATTGAAAAGTGAAATGTTGCCTCAATACAATAATCTTTAAATAGGAATGAGGATGGATAAACAATTAAATATTTTCCGATTGACTCTGTCTACTAGTCATATATATCAAAAGTAATGAATGAAATTATGGGTTTACATCAAACTATCTTCGGTACAGATATCAAAACCTGCATATGGCCGGTTCTTCTCCCATCTGTGACTGTGGCCAGGACATTGGTACCATCGACCATTACCTACTTCACTGTCCCCTTCATCAGAGTGAAAGACAACATATGTTTGATCGCGTAGAAGCAGGCTTCAATGACAACAACACCCCGTGCTATTATCGGAATATTGACGTCAACACCCTGCTTGGAGATTCACCTTTCCTTAGCAATGACCTAAAGGGCAAAATAGCTAGAGCTGTTGCTGACTTTGTCAGCTCCACCAATGTGGAGCTGTAGTTGCTGCCCACACCACACTTCCTATCACTAAGAGTCATACATTACTTTGAGCCTTACCAAGAGTCCATACAACTACTAAGTGTTTATATGGGTGTGAAAGAGACCCATCACCGAAGAACAACAACAACAACAATGGCCGGTTGATAATGTTCAGCGCAGTGTGCAGCGTCAATACAAGCGCGAGTTCATCAAAAGACCCGCGCTGTCGAGGTTACACGGTAGGACGACGATGCCTGAGCTGAGGTGGTTGTAGTTGAGATCCTCGATGCTCGGCGACGTCGATAAGGGAGACCAGGAAACCGAAAAGTCACCGCCCGGTCTGGGTGCAAGGGCGCGTGATGGCTGAACCCTTGATTACGGCTGAAATATAGTTACACCGCATCATAAATATATATTCAACGCTTTAACTTTATATCTTGTAAAGCACACGACATCTTAAAATAACAATAATCACACCATTTGGTTTACCAAATAGACTTCGCCAAAAAACAAAAACAGCAACCGGAAATATCTCCTCGTTATCTCCAATTAGCTAATAGCCATTCACTAGCATAATAATGTCCAGTGCTAGAATGATTCATACCTCTACTATGTACAATACTTCCATTTAACCAGCAACCATTACTTATGACCGCTTATTAACAAAATGCGTAAGTTGCATAAACCATTGTTTATCATAACATATAGCCACGCTAAAGTAGTTCTTATTTTCATCCTAATATAAATATATGCCGTAAATACACGGTGGTACCAATCAATGAGAAATACCCAACAATATAGGCTTCCTCAAAGTTCGACATGGCTGACATAAAATGGCCGACTTTTCTAACTTGCCAAAAGAGGGCGTTTATGACATTTGACTACTAATTTTAACACATTTCAGTTTTGGTTGAAAAATACATACGTTCAGTTTCCGAACTAGAAGAAATCATTCAATTTGAAATGTTAATTTTCGTGTCAGAAATTGTTTGCATTTAAAATGTTCACTTTAGTTGAATGCACTGTTTTTTTAGAAAGCCAAACTTCTGTTTTTTTAGAAAGCCAAACTGTTTTTTTAGAAAGCCAAACTTCAATCTGAAAGACTTGCCTATACAGAAATTAAACAGTTGTAGAAACCCCCCGCAAACTGGCATGTTTCAGACTTACAGTTATTTTGAAGAATTAAAGACCCTGTTGCCTGCCTCCGGGAGGAATTTGTGTCCACATGACGGCCGTCTGCACTTCCCGATCATGACAGCAAAACAGTAGCAGCTAGTGTTGGGGCGGATACACTCACCCTCATGCAGCAAGTTCTAGACTTCCCCGACTCTCTCCCGCACACAGGACCCCTCACCGTGGGTGACAAAACAGGTCACGACAAAATAGCTTCTCACACCACTCCCTCAAACTCGTGTACTCTCGGACTCTCGTGCCATCATACCAAAACAAAATCTACCAATCACGTTCTCCCATATGTGCTCACGTCACTTACTATTACATAATACCCTTCTAGGGCAAAATCAGGCAAACCGAAAAAACCCGGGTAACAATAAATTAGGCACGGCTCCTAGCTGCGAAAAGGATAGACAAAAGAATCAAGAATGCGATGCATCCAGTGCGCCACAGAGCCTAGGTTACCTGTATTACAAAACATATGGTATAAAGGCTTTTAGAAGATGAGTCGAATTAACTCGGCCATGTGGTGTTTAAAGCAATCACTAGCGGATTGATTTTGCACTGTTTGCTTTTGCACTGTTACCTTTCTAATGTATGGTTATAAAGTTTTATGGCTTCTATACTGAAGAATGGCGACCTTGAAAACATTTTAGATGCCCCAAAATGATATCTCATATCTTTCCAAATAGTATTTTAAACATATGTTCAAAATTTGTGCTTGTAGAAAACAAGGCATTAGCAATATTGTGTCTCGCCCACTTGCGAAAATAACCAGAAATATCGCTATCTCCGTTGCTACGCAAATCCCTGGCTGACCATAACATGAAGGTACCCCCAGTGCATCTATGACCCAAGTTAGGTTGTAATCCAAGCAACCTATGTGAAGTTACATGTATTTGTCAAAAGAGAGTCTTGCAGGTAAACTTTAACGTATGACCTCAAATGACCTTTGACCTTTTCCTGTGACCTCCAACAGCACCATAACATGAAGGTACCCCCAGTGCATCTATGACCCAAGTTAGGTTGTAATCCAAGCAACCTATGTGAAGTTATTTGTCAAAAGAGAGTCTTGCAGGTAAACTTTAACGTATGACCTCAAATGACCTTTGACCTTATCCTGTGACCTCCAACGGCACCATAACATGAAGGTACCCCCAGTGCATCTATGACCCAAGTTAGGTTGTAATCCAAGCAACCTATGTGAAGTTATTTGTCAAAAGAGAGTCTTGCAGGTAAACTTTAACGTATGACCTCAAATGACCTTTGACCTTATCCTGTGACCTCCAACGGTACTATAACATGAAGGTACCCCCAGTGCATCTATGACCCAAGTTAGGTTGTAATCCAAGCAACCCATGTGAAGTTATTTGTCAAAAGAGAGTCTTGCAGGTAAACTTTAACGTATGACCTCAAATGACCTTTGACCTTATCCTGTGACCTCCAACGGTACCATAACATGAAGGTACCCCCAGTGCATCTATCAACCAAGTGTGGCTGCCATTGCTGTAACAGTTGCCAAGTTATGGATCATAAGAGAGTCTTGCAGGTAAACTTTAACATTTGTGACGGACGACGGACGGACGACGGACGGACGACGGACGGACGACGGACGGACGACGGACGGACGCCATTTGGATCCCTTAGTCTCGCCTTCACCTCCGGTGGGCGAGACAAAAAGTGAAAAGAACGAAAGAAAAAACCCTTTGAAATATTAATACATGCACTGAGGGAGGAACGAAGTCCCCCATGATAAGATAATAATTGATATGTAAGCCCCCATGTTTATTTCGAGGGTAGGGGGGGTCTTCCTTGTCCCGTCATCAGATGAGTATGCCACTACATGTGTACGTTTGATTATCCTTTATCCTTGGTTACTGTACAGTTTGGATACACTTAAGAAAACACTCCTTTTTTCTTCACATTTTGGACCGCAAGGCGCATTTCCGAGGTGATGGGCGAGGAGGAAAGAGGGGGGGGGGGGGGGGGGGGAGGCGGGGGAGGGGGCTAGTTCATGTCAGATGAGATCCCCATTAGCAGCAATTTTTCCCATCGCCTGAGAATAATCTGTCGAGTTCTCATGAAATCTAACATTAATTTTATGAATCTTTATCCCATTTTTAAAGCCTTAGGTCTACTTTCAAGAAAATAATAAATGGAATTTGCCCCCTGGGACCATTTGGGACGCTACTCCCACACCCCGCCCCTTGCCACTTGAGTACCTCCATTTTAAGAACGTAAGGTCCTTATTGCCCATGGATCATTCCTATCAAGTTTGGTTAAAATCCAGTCATTTATTCTTCTGAAAAAGTAAATATAAGTTGAAATTTGCATGGGGGATTTTTTTTTTTTTTTTTTTTTTTTTTGGGGGGGGGGGGGGGGCTACTCCCCCCCGCCCATGACTCCTTGCCATTAGTGTTTCCCCATTCTAATTTCTAACAATTTAAGGTTCCCAATACCTAAGGATGGTTCCAGTTATTCATTCTTGAGAAAAAGGTATTTAAAGAAAAGGAAAGTTTCCCCTGGGGCGTTTTGGGGGCTACCCCCCCCCCTTCTCAACACCCTGCTCCTTGTGTACCCCAAGTTTACCAACTGATAGTCTCTATTACCTAAAAATAATTCCTATCAAGTTTAGTTAAAATCCAGTTATTTATTCTTCTAAAAAAGTCACAAATAAGAGGAAGTTGTCCCATGCATGGGGGCATTTTTTTTTTTTTTTGGGGGGGGGCAACCTACTCCCAGCTCCTTGCCATTCCTGTCCTCCATGCTAACAAACTAATGTCCCTAATACCTGAGGATGGTTCCAGTTATTTATTCTTGAGAAAAAGTATTTAAAAAATAAGAGAAAGTTTTCCCCTGGGTTGTTTTGGGGGCTACCCCCTTCCCCAGCCCCTAACCGCTTGGACACCACAAGTTTAAGAACTGATGGTCCCTGTTTCCTCAGGATGATTTCTTTCTAGTTTGTTTAAAATCCTGGAACGATATGTGATAACGAGAACTATAGCTGCTGGCATATGTTGTTCCGAGAACCAGATATAACGCTGGTACGAGATATGCCGTCACACGGTCACAGACATACCCCATCGTGTAGCTGCAACTTCATACAGTATACGTTATTATGAGTGAACGATGTACGTTGTATGTAAGTATGTGAAACTATTCCTTCCCATACGTTTGAATTCATTTTTTTAGAGGATTATATTTGCATTTTCACGTAGCGTAAGCTCCACGCTGTGGGACGGGCCGGCGAGGTCCGGGTCCGAGGCAAGTGTGTTCACGCTGCTATACTGCATTCGCAAGCTGAAAAGCCGACCCTTCGAATACCCGGTGGTAGAAACACCCTTATCCTTCAAAAATATCCTGGAGCTGCTTGACAGTCATGCCGTTAAGAGTTCTTGTCGATTTCGACGACATCACAGAATTCCCTATCATAAAAAACCCGCTCTTTCAAGTGAAATAAGACTGAAAATAAAACGAAAACCTCGGGACACCCGCTACATTCACACGCAACGATATGCGGACAAGATGGCGAGGAGTGCTAAGCTTGACCGAGGTAGCAACAGTAACTATGAATGACATCATTTTGCATACATTACGAAAATGGTCTATTGGAAAAATTGGTACCATTGTCATCGTAGACTACTGCATACACACATTCGTAATGAAAGTTATACTCCTACCCCTCTCTTTCTGGTATAAAGGTTTTACATACGATAAATCTTCGGCTTATGATGAGGTATTTGATTTTCCTTTACCGCAATGGATCTATTTTATGATGTACTTAACGTAGGGGCTTTAAAACAATCAAGCCATATGTTTGGCTGTGATTATTGTTAAAGCATATCCACGATGTGTATTGATTGCCTTTTTTTTTATCTTAAAAACAAAACAGGGAAAAAATCAAATGGTTTTGAATTGAATATCACCATGCAGTGTACAAGGCAAATTGTCATTGCCATGATACACAGAAAATGAAGTCACAACACATTCACTCAATATGTTCACATTGATTTCACATTTAATATCATACGCATGGGAGTTACATATTAACATAGAATAATATCACTATATAGTTAATACGTGGTCATCTATTTCGTACATAATGGTGCGAAGTTATTTTGTAGTGTGTTGTTACTGCGTAAGATCCGTTTACATACTATATGACAAACATGCTATATTAACATTAGTGTATACGCTAATTCTTTGAAATAATTGAAATGAATATTTCCAAGCCCCGACAGTAATTCTATGCGACATATTTTCAAGGTTCTAAATCAAGCGTCTCGTGTGCTGATGACGCAATACACGAAATTGCCAAGATTTATTTCTTACTCGCAAGAGCAAACTTTGTTATTAACACAGGATAAAACAAGTTTCTTTTGACAAATCAAATTCACTTTAAAACAGTTTTGAAATATTATACTACTCGTTAATCTTCATTACCTTAAGTTAAGAAGTGCATCTGAATTACTCTGCCCCACTTTACTTTGTGTAAGGAATATTATGTCTCCGCCATTTCACTTTGATCCACCATTAAGTTCATGTAAATTGAATTGCTTATGAAAGTATCTGGAGCCAAGAAAAAAATATTGTTGATACTTCTGCCCAATATCAGACGTCTTCACTTGTTTGAGTGTTTGATAAACGTTGCAATGTGAAACAAATGATATAATTTTGAACGAAAATATGTCTTTTGGTTTTGGACGTATCAATCATAACATAACATTTTCTTTGTCAACCCGGACATATGTATGCAACATTACCGAAATATAATCCTTAATAAAAACAAAAATAGGTTCATAACCTTTGATGGATTAAATATGCGAGTGGTTGTCTAAAGAAATGCACATTTTTTACCCAAAAGCCTGAAATAAAAAAGTATGCACGGAACGTTTAGCGTTTTACAGTGATTTGATTGGTCATTTCTTTTTGAGACGCCCTCTATTGGCGACTTGCATCTAGAAGTGATGTCGTCTCGTTGCTATGGTTGCAGCCCATCACGCCTCGAAGTCCCGTTCAATGCTCTCCAAAAGTTCCTCCTCCGAAGGTGCGTACCTGGGACTGGAGCCCAGTACGGCGACGGGTGAGACGCGTTCGACGGTCCTGGGGTGACAGGTGGATAGAGGGGAGGGAAGGGAAGGGGAGGGGAGAAGGAGGAAGGGTACGGTAGGGATAAGGAGGGGGGAGTAGGTATGTAGGGATGGAGAGAAAGAGGGAGAGAGAGCGAGGGGAGAAGAGGGAGAGAGAGCGAGGGGAGGAGAGAGAGGGGGGGGGGGAGAGAGAGAAGGTAGAGAGAGAGAGAAAGAGAGAGAGGGAGAGAGAGAGAGAGAGAGAGAAGGAAGCAGGGGAGAAAAAGAGACAAAAGGGGTTTAACAACGAATAATTCAATGAATAACTTTGTATGCAGGCAGTTTTCGCGTAGAAAATAAAATGCGTAGTAGACAAGGAGACACCGCAACATAAATTAAGGAAAACGAAGACAGAAAAAGAAAATTTGCGACGAATAAATAACGTGTCATGTTTTGTTATGATTTACATACAAAAAAAAGTGAATCACACATCAAATGCAGCAGCACTTTTGTTTGGCACACAAAGAGTTAATGAAGCTCACTGGCATTATGTTGTACGAAATGAGAATTCACGGTTGTATGGTAAGGAAAGTATGAAACGCGCGTTCACGGTACACAACATAAAGTCCTAGAAAGGACAGCCTGCAAAACGAGGAAGGTTTAAGAGTACACAAAATGTAGTCCCGGAAAAGAACTGTGTGCATGAACTTAGATTTCACATTGCACAATGTGTAGTCCTGAAAAGAACTGTTTATAAGGTGCGGATGGTATGAAATTAGGTTTCACGGTACACGATGTGCAGTCTCAGAGAGGACTGTTGTGGTAACTCTTTCAATGTGGTCACTTGTGAGAACGAGTGGTTTGGGGTAAGGCTGCAAGCTTGTGAAACTAGGGAAGTAAAAAAGTCATTTTGAATAGCTCATGTCGTGAAATGTCAGAACATGATTAGTTGTGTAGCACCAGTTGTAGAGAGACCAAGAGTGAGGGTTGCTTTCATGAAATGGTGAAGATACAGCTATGTATTTCGTGACTGTAGTATTAAAATTAATCACAGACCCTTTTCACTACTTTTAGGAGATCATCTTTCACATCAACAGGGGTCGCTATTCAAGCTGCTTTATCTAGAAATCGTGAAGGGCAAGTTCATCTAAACTTATATATGAAAAAAAAATAACAAATAATAATTTGATATGATTTGTTGAAATTCCTATATTACCATTATCATCCTCTAAAGGAAATAGATTGATGTGTGGAACCCTTACTTGTGCTTATCGTTTAGTTTGTTCCTGTCGACTGCCCCTCTCCCGGCGGAATATCGCTTGTAAGTGGCCCGTGAGTAGATATCCATCGCCCCCGGCCCCGCGGCGTGCTCGCCCTGAAGATGTGCGGAGGAGAGGGGGAAAGTGCGTCACTACACGGCAAGTTGGTGGTGTTAACTCTTTATATACGCCATTGATGTAGTTTTGCAGAACTTATGCACACAAACCCAAAAGCCTAGCGTTTTAGAATGACAGGATATAAGGTAGCCATTTAACAAAAGTTATGAAACTCTTCATGGATCGACAGTATACCCTAACGATGACATAAAATCTCAGTCATAGGTTCAAGAACCCTTTTCAGGAAAAGTGAAACACAATCCTTGAAACAACGCGTTTCGAAGCGACCAGAATGGTCGGCAAAGTCATTCATACAAGGTTTTTGCATCTTTTTCACCTTTATATTGAGAGCACACTGTGTATGCAAATGATGATGAAGTTGCCAATTGTGAATTCGGATCAATGGAGCAGCTCTCTCAGCACCAGGAGTGCATTTAATGTGTAATGAGTCAATTTGATTTCCGTGGCTTGGCACTGAGAGACTTACATTCAGAAGCACGAGCTCACCTTGCTAGTATTGACCGCCTTGAATTTTTCAATGTCAAAATCTCCCCCGTCCTGTACGTGTGACAGCCAGCACACACAAACAGACAGATGGTTGAAAGGACAAATTGACAATCAACACAGGCGGCAGGACAAACGAACAGACATACATACACACATATAATATGTTGGGAAGGCACGTTATAGCATACGGGCCAGAGCGATGAAAGAGATGGACGGATGGACAGACAAACAACGATTACATACGGACGGACACAATATGAATACATACAAACGCGAGGACACACAGTATACATGCAAACGGGAAGACATACATACATCCATAGGATGGACATAGAGACATGATTACAAGAAGGACAATTAAAGGACGGATGGAAGGACGGACAAACGATGCACCACAGACGGAGTAGCACAGGGATGGAAAGAGAGACATGCAATCAATCATGCAAGAGAAGTGGAGAGAAACGTGAAAAAAGAGGTGTGATAATGATTGCAGTGTGCTTATGATTACATCGCAGTCTTACAATTTTCCTAAAAAAACCATAAATAGGGTTTGCTTTCATACAATATAGTGCGTTAAGGTTTGCCTTTCATGCTTGAAATGAATTTCTCAAATTCCATACATTGAGGTTCATAAATATTTTCCCGAGTGAAAGAGTGATCACAAGAAAAAGAAAATCTGAGCTTTGCCAAAAGTGTAACAGAACTTTAAGATGTTTCCTTTTTTCTTTTTAAATTGCATCCCCAATGTGTTAATGATCTATCCAAGAAGGCATGAACGAGTGAATATGCATGCACTTGTGTTACTTTCACGATGCTATTTTTTGTCTGTGAGTATCAAGATATGCAAGACAAGGAAGCGCTATTTTGATTTTGATCATGTTGATAACCACTCAAGCCTCGTTGCTTTGGAAACGGCCGTGGGCAATGCACAAAAGAAGCTGTACAACACATAAGCTTATTTTTAGGCCAATAAATCATCAAAGTTGGGCTGTATAATTCATGTAGATTTGACGACATGAACTTTGACAGAAATGAAGTTAGGAAGATGATGTATTTCGCCATTACGACATAACGTTTTTTAGTCATCTTCACAGTACAATGTATTTCCCCATGTAGACTGCTAAAAGTTGATATAAAGTCGACATGATGTGCTTATTAAATCAATTAGACAAGACAGGATATCTCTTCATGCGCTAAAGTATAATGCTACTTAAACGCTTCAACTGAAAGAAAATATCCACTTTGTGACGAATCCATTGCTTTACCTTTGAAGATTACGAAACGTCATTCAAAAGAATGATGATTATTGTCAATTGTACTTTCGCCATTTCCCAGCGTTTTTTTTTTTTTGCATGGTAGAGGAACATTTCAGTTATCTCATATCTTTAATTGGTTCTCGTTATGATTTTCCATACACAGCATGCTTTGTTTGCGGTTAAACGCTTTAAATAATTAATCAAAAGGCACTCTACGTCGTTCATTTTGTTTCCACCATACGCTAGAAACAATGTAAAACCTTTCACCATTTTATGTAATCTTGAAGTATACATAAAAGCCTGTCATGTTTCATTTGGTCTCAATGAAAAGTGAACGGGGATGGCCCATCTAAAAAACGAGTAATAGAAATGGGAAGGAATATAGTGACAATAATTACAATGATAATAATGATTATGACAATTATGAGAATTACAATTGCTCTTTATTACAAATGATGTATAATACTTTGCTTGTGGCTAGATAAATGTTGTTGGTTGTCTTCTATTCACCCTTGGCATGAACTCTTCGTGTGTCAACTTTTTTTTTTAAAGTACAAACACATCCGGTGGCAAAAATAGTACATGGAAGAGAAGAAAACAGTACAAATATCTGCATGGTGATTGCCCTATAGCTTATGTGTATCAATATTCTGAGCGGATTAAAATCCTTCTGTTTTAATGAGTGTTATTTGTGAATAATTCCACACGGATCACACGTTGGGTAAAGGAGTAATCCTAGGTATTTAGGGGGATAAAACACTTTAGGTTACTAACTTCAGCGAATTGTGAAGGGTTTGGGGTATGGTTAGGATTAAATCCCTTCATCCGGAGCTTTTGGTTAAATAAGGGTTATGATACTGAAAGTAATACTTTTATCCCGTATTTAACCAAAAACTACGGATAACCCTAGTCTGCAGTTAGCAACCAAAATATTGTAAGCCGCTCACCCCCCGCCCCAACCCCAGTATTGCATGCCGGTTAAGGAATTACACTAATAAGCGAATCAACATTTACCTGATTTTCTTCGAGGTCTGTGATGGTGAGCTGAAGTTTATGTTCTTGTGTTTCAGACTCAGTCGAGACCGGCGAGGCCGCTGTAGCCGCCACCTTCTTCTTCTTCTTCTTCTTGACACATTTCACCGACTCGGACCTCCGCGGGAACTGCTCCGTCTCCTCCTCCATCTTGGTGCGGAGCTCCCTCTCTCTCTGGACCAGGTCTTCGGGGCGGACCCACTCGCTAGGTCCTGGTCCTTCCCCGCTAGTCCCGCCAAAGCAATGCTGGTAATTTACAGGTAGTGGTTCTAGCTGGTTGTGCCGCTCCAGTACCGCAATCTCCGCTGTCCGCAGCACTCCAGCCGCTGGCTTGGTCACTGCGTAGTAGTGCCCTATTAGGACCTGGTCTAACTCGCTCGTTAGATTATCTAGCTCCTCCGTCACGCTTTTCGAGCTTGGTGTGGAGAAAGTGCCGCTCAGTAGCGAGCTATCCGTGATCTCCCCGTTCGCCGCCGCGGCTAGCTCTCCGGGTTTTACGCGTGCTCGCATGGGAGGCGTCTCAGGCGCGGTGCTGCTACTCACGACACTGCTGTCTTTTCTCCCGCTGCTACTGGTGCTGGGAGTGGCGATGACGTGGACGAGGGCCGTACTAGTGGACGGTACGTCGTCTGTACGGTCCGACGGCCTAGCACCACCACCGCCACCACGCGTGGCTCTGGCCTGTTGTCGCTGAGAGAGCGGCGTAGGCGGACCAACGCTATGGGTGGTCCGATTATCCAAAACCGTCGTCTGCCGCGTGCTCGTCACATTAACAACAGTCGATCGGGTGCTCTGTTTCGACGCTCCACTTCCCATCGTAACTGGCAATGAAGACTTTACATGATGCTTGTTTTGATGCTCCTTGTCATATTCTTACAAGAGGAAGAGATCTACGTCAGACGAAGCCCCACAAAGTGTTTGCACACGGTCGAATTTACTTCACTGAGATAAAAATTCAAATGTAATCTTCTCCAATTTTTGCTTTTTACTGGTAGTGTGTTACTTTAAAAGCGGCAATCAATTTTACATTTTGCTTGTAATAAAAGGTGTAGGTCAATGTAGACCGAGATCAAGAACTATTTAGTGATAAATTTGATTGTTTTTTTCTATTGCGGTCTCAACGTATATATTGCCACGGTATTACGGAATAAATCTTTGTAAACAAACCAGCAACGCGCACAGTTACATGACGTCAGCTGAGCTGTCTGCTATGATTGGCTTACGCTTGTTCCTTACGTGCGCACAGCTTTTGTAACTATTATGACGTCATAAATAGCGGTTCAGTGCGCGCTTGCGCAGATGTACCCAAAGTATGTGTAACGCCCACTACACGTAAATGTAAAATAATGGAGTTTATAATACGCCTGTACCGTTACACCGTAAATTGTATATATATATTTTTAAAGATGTGTATGTATTCATCTATTCATACAGTGCAAAAAATATACATTAAACATTAACCAATGCATAAGGATTGCCTCAAAGAATGACGTTATTGAGTCGCTTCAGGGTTTTCTTTAACAAGTCTATGCTTATGAAAGAAATAATACTCAAAATAAACCCCTCAAAAAGTTCTACAAGTCAAGTTTGAGTGGTCATATGTCGCTTGTTGCTTCATCATCGAACGTCATTGTGGCACCATTAAAAAAGTTAACTATTTCTCTTGACATTGGTGTGCTGCATGCTATGATTATGCAATCACGGAATGTGCAGTACTCCTGCATAAATGGCAAAGTCAGTAGTGAAATGTTGCAAAATGCATCGTTTTCAACCCCAAAGGCTCCATTTCTTTTAAGATGCAATGTATTCTGAAAATGTTGAAGTGACGGTGTATATTACATAAACGTTATAATGGTCGCTTCATCATGATAATGGTGATGGATGTAATGTGAGATTTGAAAAATCTAAACAATAATTACCAAAACCGGCTTCATCCACGTACGCAGATGACACCATATCCAGGAACGTGGACGGTGACTTGAGTTTAAATGATACTGATAATGCTGCTCGCTGCATCAGCATCATTCAAGCCCAATTCTTGTGCAAAAGAAAAGGAAAATTTTGCAATAGTTCATGTTTGACCTTGCTGCATAATCAGGAGGTATATGCATTCCACGATTGTGTAACATGACACCTGATACATCATTTCAAAAAGAGATAATTAAGCCTTCTAATGGTCGCACGGTCACGTACGATGATAAAGCAACAAGTGATACAACTTGACTTGCAGAACTTTTTGGTGTTTATATAAAATATTGATCTAAACTTTAAAGTAAAGATCGGACAGAAAAGGCAAATATAAATACATATGCATGGCCGTCACCAGGAGAGGGGGGCGGGGGGGGGGGGGGGGGGGGGCGTGCGGACGGCGCGAACGCACCCCCCTCCAGACCACTCTTTTTTTTTTTTTTTAAAGAGGGGACGAGTATATAGTTTTGTTGTTGTTTTATTTTGATTTTTTGTTATTGGTAATATTTGTCTCTTTTCCCCAAAAAGCACCCCCCTTGATAAAAGCACTGATATGTACGTGATGTATGTGTACATGCAAAGCACACTCACACTCACATACGCACACACATTCGGAAACTTGTGTTAAGATGAAAACGTGGTGGTTTAAGCAGGAAAACTTCATATGTCATCATAGATTTAATTAAATAGACATGACCATGAATCCATGGATCCATGAACCAGGAATTGTTTATATGTGTCTATTGCCAGGGTGGAGTTAGAACTGGAGTTCTAAAAAGTCGGCACGAAGAGTGATTTATTCCTATACCAGTCGTGTTCATTGATAGCACAATAGAATGTTTGACACGTTTGGTTCTTTGATCCACTTACGACCGCCGCCAAACAGGCAAGACAAATTTTAGAGAAGCATGATAATTTTGTATGCGCAGAAGATTTCAGGACCACTTCATGTACTGAAGTGCATATGCAGTAGTAGTACACCATATAATGATAAGATTCTGTGAATTTCAGATTACATTATTGTTTCGTTTTTGTGGTAAATGGAAAATACTGTAGAAAACATGTCAGCGAAATGCCTCCATGTCGCGCATTGGTCAATCATATTTCCTCGCAAATATTTTGTAAATCGTTCGAGTGTTTCACCTTCCATGCATGGAATGAACCTCAGTTTCGTGTCAGGAAGTGTCCGAAAAAGTTAGGGACCAAATTATTTCTACAATTTTATCAAAATTTCCCTTCGCTCACCCCCAGACTAATTCACAGGGTGTGTATCAATATCAGCTATGAACTCCCAGCGAAGGCTGAACGGTTGACATATTTCTCAAACCAAATTTTCTTTTGTTATTGAGAGGAAGGCACTGCCTAATAGACCATTTTCGTAATGTATTCACAACTTTCCCCCTAACTGCGGAGTAGGTAACGTATTGTTTGAACGGCGTAAATAAAATTTGCATACATAACGAAAAAGGTCTATTAGAGACACAAGCGTATGACTTAAAACACCTGAATGTCTTGAATTTTTATGAGGCGGCGGTCATAATAGATTAAAGGAAGTCTATCCGAGCACCGTTCATCCTTGATAGGTCCATGATATTGCATTGCATTGTCATGTTATTGTGCTGGTGGAAAGAAAATTTCCATGATTTTGGACTGAATAACATATTTTGTACATTGTATCTTGTATTTATGAAAACAGGACAAAATGATGACACAACGATATCTGAGTGCTTTTCCAGGAATATTGAAGTATTTTCTTTTATTCACAAGAAAAAAAAACTGCATAGGAATATTGTCAATATATTGACATTTTTTCGAGCATTCTCATTAAACAACACAAAATATAAGCCATTCTCCAATCAAAATAACATCACCATACCCATCACCGCATGTTTCTAACCACTACAAATGTTGTATGAAAATGTTTCATATATATATATATATATTTATATATATTCATATGTATAGCATATATTCAAATGAACTATGCATACGCAAGTACGCCCAATACAGTTTGAAAAAACGGTACATTTGACAAGGATAATAACAATGATGCTCTAAACAGCCCGTTCGTATTCTAAATATTTGGCAATGATTTTTAAATTTTTATGCGTTTTTTTGACAGTTTATATATAAAAAGAATGCTATATACAAGGCAGATAATGCAAGTACAATTTTACGCGCACATATTATATGCGCTTTTTTTCTTACGTATCAGCCTGGTTTGACAAATCACCTTAGACAAGAAAATACCCGAAATCTCCCACTTTCTGCAGTTTTCCACTAATGAAAATAAGTACACATAATTAATATGTACGTAAACTGAATAGAAACAGCAGGATTGCAATCTTGGCTCACACCTGAACCACAACGCTTAGTGGTTGTGTACTTCTACAGAATTCGGAAATATAAATAACACAGTACGGAACAATACGTATCCCTCATTCATACATCCATTCATTAATTCAATAAAATTCTCAAATAATGTGTTCATTTCAGATACAGTCGAGTTGTAATCACTTTGTTTATGAAATTGTCAATCCATCCCAGGAATTCACTGTATTAATGCGGCACAGTGAATTCCAGTAGTCTTGATCTGAGCTATTTCAGCATATTATTTCCTAAACAGTGAACTCTATTACATCTGAAAATTCACCAGTATGAAATTGAAACAAACACCTTAAAAATATAACCCTTTTTGCATACTAAGGGAAAGCAGTTTTTGTGATTAAACATAATAAAATTTACAGATAAAATATCAAAGTCAATTGTTAAAAATCTCACTACTTGTAACAGAAGGAAGGCTAACCGGGAAAGTTTGCACAACATGCTATAGCACCTTTATTATAAAGGATATATGAAGTAAGCATTGCATAACCATGACAATAATTCGCAAGCAAATACTTGAAAAATTTTGGGTGAACTTAACTTCATTATTTTGTAGATTAGGTATAAGCAGAAAGATAAGTGTGAAAAACCGTCTTTGTCACATACTTTTCCCATCTAATTGAAGTTTTTTTGTAGTAAATTCATGAAACTCAATTTTCCAAGAACACAGTTATTAATCTTTGTTCAGACGTGACTATTGTTGGTCCAAAGCACCTAAGCTATATACGCATGACGCCAATGAAACAAATGCAGACTCGATAACACAACTTCTTTTAGTTTGAACGCGCACAATTAGGCCTATAGAATAAAATGACTAAAAGTAACACATTTTGTTCTGGTAATAGACAAAATAACAATACACGGGTAAATATACCAGGGTTTGCACTACATATTATCGTTTCTCGAATCTCTCAGCCATTTCAACACCCGTATTCCAGAGAGCAAACAAGACTTCCATGGCCTAAAGTATCAACCAAAGGATAAGAATTTACTGAAATAAAAAAACTCCTTCATGACCAGTGAGAGCAAACGTAATTATTTTTTTGGCTTTCAAATTGACAACATTGTAAATTGAAATAACCTAAAAAATACAATTTTGAGCAATATTTGACCGAAGTTTAGATGCATTAGAAGGATTTTAAAAATGAAATTGAAAAGTGCAGAGTTAAAACATTGTTTAGATTTAGTTATTAACTTAAGCTAGCCCTTTTCCACACACACACACACACGCGCATACACACAAACACGCCCTCAAGTTTCGATGCATACATGGTCACACTCGCACATACTGTACATCTAATAACAGCAATACACGTCACACATACATTCTGCACACACACATACGTGAATATCGCACCCATAAACATAGGCATCCACACACAATCACCCCCCCCCACACACACACACAAATCCACACGCTACTCAACTTTCATGCACACACATGTTCTGTCACAGTCACGTTCATATTACACTGCACCATATTCCCCCCCCCCCCCCCCCCTTTACACAAACATTCACACACTTATGCACATAAGTATGCACAGTCATCAACTTCCATGCACATAGGCATTAACACACAATCACTTAAAACATGCATTTAAGTACACACAATCGTCAACTTAAGTATAAATTATACAGGTTCACACACAATCATCTACTTTCATGCGTACACACAGTCGCTTAAACATGCATATACGTACACACATTCATCCACTTAAGTTCACAACAAGTTCACACACAATCACGTAAAACGTACACACATTCATCAACTTTCATGAACACACATTCACACACAGTCGCTTAAAACATACATAGTCCTATAAGTACACACATTCGTCAACTTTAGTATACTCACGTTCACACACAATCACTTAAAAAACGCAGTCATCAACTTTCATGCACACACAATTACTTAGAACAATACACATCGCATTCATCAACTCCCATTCACACACACATTTACACACTATCACTTGAACAAGTGCACACATTCATCAACTTTCATGCACACACATATCGACGACTCGCAACCACGCAAGAACAGTGCTAACTCATTTCCACACACATATCATTTTAAAGTAAACTTCCAGTACACAAATGTATGCATATCTATGTAGAAAAATTCATGATCATTTTTACACACAAATAGAATAGTGCTAACTCCGATCCACTTTCACCACATAGTCACAACAAAATCCATACAAGACACACATAATTTCACACATACATCGCCAACCCACATGCACTCGCGCGCGCGTGACACTAAAACAAACTCCCCTATACACGCTTGTACACACACACACTCTCAATTAAACACATTGCATACAATCACACACATTCATAAAGTATCCATGTACATGCACGTACTCTGCGAAAACACTCACCCGCCAAACTTCTGAGCAAAGCAGTTACATACATCCCGACACATACAAACACATGTGACTCATACTTATCAAACACTCACTCACATTCATAACACATATTTATAAACAGAAACACACACTCAATCACATTCTCTTGGCACAAAAAACTACAAATTACACACAAGAAATCGCATTCGCCGTACATATCCACAAATAGAAACACACACAAAATCACGTTCATCACACATTGTATAACAAAAAACCAAAACCAAGACATAAAATTACATTCATTCCACATACCTGCTAACAAAAACACTCAAAATCACATTCATCACACGTACTTTCAAACAGAAACACTAACAATTACACTCACCACACATACCTACATACCGAAACACTCAAAATCACATTCATCACACATACCTACATACCGAAACACTCAAAATCACATTCACCACACATACCTACATACCGAAACACTCAAAATCAAATTCATCACACATACTACAGACATAATCACTCGAAACCACGATCAACAACACACATTAAAACAAATATAAACACTCTAAATCACATTCATCACACATACCTAGTAACAGAAACACACACACACTTTAAAATTCATCACTTATCGAAAAATAGTACAAAAAGAAGTCACATTGAACACACGTACATAAAGACGCACACAATAAATCAAATTCATCACACACACACCTACAGACATGCACCTACATAATCACATTCATCACATGTATTTTGTAACAGAAAGAAACACATCCACATTCATCACACATATCTAGTTACTGAAACACATACAAAATCACATTCACCACACATACCAACAAGCAGAAAAACACACAATATCACAGTCATTACACAAATCTAGTAGCATGTCATCACATACTGTATATTTAGTAGCAGAAACACTAGAGCACATTTATCACACATTTACAACAGTGTCACAAAAGCAGTCACATTCAACACACATACACAAAAACGCACACATAGAATCACATTCATCACACAAACCTACAAACAAAAATGCACACACAGAATCACATTAATCACATTATCTAGTGACAGAGACAAACACATTTATATTGTTCATGCATGCCTAGTAACAAAATTACACACACAGTATAATAGTTATCAGACATGTCGAGGAACAGAAACACTTAAAATCACATTCATCACACACACACACCTACAAACAGAAACACTCACATTCATATGCATCACATATCTTTCACTACAAAAGAACACAAGTTAAGTCACATTCATCACACTCTGTATATCTTTTCACAAAATCACATTCATCACATATCTATAAACACTATCACAAAAATACATCACATTCAATACACATGCATACAAACGCACACACAACAAATCATTACCATCACAATCAAGAAACATAACCACACATTCATCACACGTATCTAGAAACCAATCACACAAAGTATCACATTTACCCCAAATATCTAGACACAGAAATAAACACAGAATCAGTCACTACACACATCCCCAAACAGAAACACTCAAAATCACATTCACCACACACACCTAGTAAGAGGAGCACACACAAGAAATCACAATCACCACACGTATCTACAAACACTATCACAAAAAGAAATCACATTCAACACACATACAAACATACAAACGCACAAACAACAAATCACATATCTAGTAACAGAACCACACATTGAATCACACTCATCACATATATTACTGACATAAATACACACAGAATCTCATTCATTATATAAACCTGCAAACATAAACACTCAAACTCACACATATCAAGAAAGGGAACCACACGCAGGGTCACATTCATCACACATATTAGTGACATAAGTACACACATAATCTCATTCATCATATTTAACTGCAAACATAAACACTCAAACTCACACATATCAAGAAAGGGAACCACACGCAGGGTCACAGTCATCACACGCAGGATCACAGTCATCACACGCAGGATCACACTCATCACACGCTTTAAGAAACCAATTACACAAAGAATTATATGTTCCCCAAATATCTAGAAACATATATAAACACAGAATCACATTCACCACACATACCCTGAAAGAGAAACACTCAAAATCACATTCACCACACATACCTAGAGACATGCACCCACAGAATCAAATTTATCACACATATCTAGTAACAGAAAGAAGCAGTCACATTCATCACATATATCTAGTGACAAAAACACACACAGAATCACATTCATCACACATACCTACAAACAGACATGCACCCATAGAATCACATTCGTCACATATATCTAGTAACAGAAAGAAACACATTCACATTCATCACACATATCTAGTAACAGAAAGAAGCAGTCACATTAATCACACATATCTAGTGACAGAAAGCACATTCACATTCATCACACATATCTAGTGACAGAAAGCACATTCACATTCATCACACATATCTAGTAACAGAAAGAAGCACATTCACATTCATCACACATATCTAGTAACAGAAAGAAGCACATTCACATTCATCACACATATCTAGTAACAGAAAGAAGCACATTCACATTCATCACACATATCTAGTGACAGAAAGCACATTCACATTCATCACACATATCTAGTGACAGAAAGAAGCTCATTCACATTCATCACACATATCTAGTAACAGAAAGAAGCACATTCACATTCATCACACATATCTAGTGATAAAAACACACACATAGTATCACAGTCATCACACATACTTTCAAACAGAAACACTCAAAATCGCATTCACAAAAAACAGTAACACGCACATGGTATCACATTCATCACACATATCTAGTAACAGAAAGAAGCAGTCACATCCATCACACATATCTAGTAACAGAAAGAAGCAGTCACATTCATCACACATATCTAGTCACAGAAAGAAGCACATTCACATTCATCACACATATCTAGTAACAGAAAGAAGCACATTCGCATTCATCACACATATCTAGTAACAGAAAGAAGCAGTCACATTCATCACACATATCTAGTGACAGAAAGAAGCACATTCACATTCATCACACATATCTAGTAACAGAAATCAAGTATATTCACATTCACCACACATATCTAGTAACAGAAAGAAACACATTCACATTCATCACACATATCTAGTAACAGAAAGAAGCACATTCACATTCATCACACATATCTTTTCACAGAAATCAAGTATATTCACATTCACCCACATATCTAGTAACAGAAAGAAACACATTCACATTCATCACACATGTCTAGTAACAGAAAGAAGCACATTCACATTCATCACACATATCTCGTGATAAAAACACACACATAGTGTCACAGTCATCACACATACTTTCAAACAGAAAAAAAAACCAGTAACACGCACATGGTATCACAGTCATCACACAAATCTAGGAACAGAAACACTCAAAATCACATTCATCACACATACATGCACCTACATCCACAATGCACACCCATATAACATTCACCACACACTGTATATCTAGTAACAGAAACTAACATAGAATCACATTCATCACAGATACATAGTAACATAAATGCATCCACACACAATCAAATCCATCACCTTTCGACGAACAGTACTACAAAAAGAAATCACATTCTACACATAGATACACACAGAAACACTCACAAATCAAATTGACCACACATACCTACAAAAAGCCCGCCTAAAATCATATTCACCACATAACCCTACAAATAGAAACACTCAAAATCACATTTTATCACACATATCTACAGGAATGCACAGGCATAATTAAATTAATCACAAAAATGTACAAATCAAATCACACATGGAATCAAATTCATCCCACATAGCTAGAAACATAATCACACAAAAGAAATCCCTTGTGTCACATCTATCTTCAAACATAAAGAACAATTAGACTCAAAATTACTGTCATATACAGTTGAGGTCAAAAGTTTACTTACACCCATAGAATGCAGTGAAATTTGTTAGCTTGCAAAACATCGTAAAATTTACTGTATCTTCAGAAATATAAATACTACCGTGATGAATTTGGTATGAAATGAAAGAGTGTATTAGGTTCTTTAACATGATTGGGATGCTGTTGGGATCAAATTATATTTCAGGTGGAATTTTTGTTGAAGAAAGAAAGTAATATTCATGCCAATTGTATTATATTGTTTGTTATCATATTCTCAAACATCGATTCATAGAAATATATAAATGTCAAATCTATGATTTATATTACATTTTCTATCATGATATGTCACCACTGAACAAAAAATTGTAATCTTAAATATTTGTTTTGAGAAGTAACTAGTACAAATATGAAATGTTTTTGTCAAGTTTTGATTTTTAATTTGTCTAAAATATGAAGAATTTGGGAGAAAATATGACACCTAAATATTTGTCAGCTCCTGATGACAAAGAAATGTGATGAAGGGGCACGACATACTCATTAGTTTGATATCAAATTTGTCATGATAGCACAAATATTTCATAAGATACAGTAAATTTTATGATGTTTGGCAAGTGTCAACTTTTCTTTGAATTTCCCAAACGTATGTAAACTTCTGGCCTCAACTGTATATCTACAAACAAAATCACACACAGACAACAAAGCACATCTATGACACATATCTAGTAACAGAAAAACATATACACAAAAAATACTCACACAAAATTCATTCATCAAACATATTTACAATCAGAAGTACACACATATCCACAAAATCGCATGAATCATATGTAATGTACAATCAGAACCACACACAAAGTCACATTCATCACACATTCAGCAACACACAATCACATCCATAACACATACCTACACACAGAAATACACACTTCAAATCGTATCAATCACACAGAATGACATTCATCACGCACATCTACAAAAAGAAACACATGTAAACAAACTCACATTCATCACTTATGTCTAGAAACAGTGATCTATAAAAATAAACAGGAATTTTTTTTTACATTTATCACTTATATCAATAGAAACACATACCCACACAAACTCACATACCTACAAACACAATCACATCCATCCAACATATCTCTTGCATCACAGTCCATGAAGTGAATTAAGTGTTACAATTAGAGCCAAAATAGCTGGATAAAAGAGCATATGTGCACATATGTGCACCATCTCCATTCCCTCCATGATATCGGCACTGGGTCAAAATCATTCACTCATAATCGTCCACCTCCTACCAGGTAACCATTTATACTCCTGGGTGGAGAGCAGTAATGCGATTAAAGTATCTTGCTGAAGGACACAAGTGCCATGGGTGGGATTGAACTTAGGACCTCAAAACCTTCAGTCACAGTTCACAACAACTACACCACGTTACCTCCAAATGTGATGCTTTTCAATGCACTCATATGAAATCACATTAATCACACATGCATGGACCTACAAACATAAACACACACACACGGTATCACATTTTCATCACACATACCTACAAACAGAAGCACACACACAAAATTACATTCATCACACATACTTTCAAACAGAAACACACATTCCCATTCCTAATGTACATATTGTAACAGAACCTCACATTGCACACATACCACTTGCATCACCCAAAACACACAACCACAACACAAACATATACATCATATACATCACATTATATGCAAACTGATCCAAATACACACACACATACACACACACACACACACACATTTACCATAGGGCCTACTAATCAACAGAACAGACACTCTGACACTCGCATACACACACACCCACAGACACAGAGAAAAAAAAATGTGCAGTTGTCCTTTCAAATGCATTTTCAAATTCCCCATGTTTTACAATTACAGGTACATGTAGGCATGCAAACACACAAACACACACACACACACACACAGACACACACACATCTTTGTACATATACCTCAATATAACATGGCAGTCCTTGTTAACTCAAATACATGCAAACACACATACACACATACACACACACATTATGCAAAGCAGCAAATTACAAGCTTGCTCAAAAGAAACCACACAAAATCATACTTCAACATTCACAAACATCCACTCCACTACACACACAAGCAGATCACAGAAATGAAAGTGTATAGAGGCATCTTCACATTTCACATGTAGCTGTACCCATACAAACAATGGAATATGCATACACCCACCCTCCCTTAAAAAATTGGGCTACACACACACCCACTCACACTCACTCACTATACTCACACTAACACACACATATCCAAACAAAAACACCATTTGTAAAGAGCAGGCACACCCCAAATATGCACACAATGGCATATCCCCATAAATGTACAGGCACACACACACTTACACACAAACACTCACACATACACATATTTGCAGCCACACACACATACACATACCCACACCCACACTTACAGTAAATGGTGTATGGATGAAAATCACAAACCAACCTGCTAGCCCACATCAAATTGCACATACTTAAAGTTCATACTTATCCAGTGTTTGCTCTGCAAATTTGAAGGTTTACATGAATAAGCGCGATCACAGAAAATATGCCTCGCTCTTAAAATAACATAAACTTTGCTCTTCAGGATTGCATTGAAATACACATTAGCTACCAAATTAAGTACACATAATTTTTGAAGCAAGATGATATGCATTTGAGAAATATATTTTTTAGTATATATCTTTGAATTCATTAAAAGTACTGACTGGAGAAGCATAAAAAGGGACTTCCACACAAAATATATCTAAGCACTTTTGAAGTTCTTGTGTGAAGGCATCTATGTGTTCTTTTGTTATTATTATACACTACTACCCCAAATGACGCATATCATATGAAATCATACAATTAAAAAAAGCTTCAATAGGTTCTTATCCCAGTTCATAGGCTTGTTCATTAAATGTATACTGGTATATATATATATATATATATATATATCATTTTTCCACCAGTCCATATAATACGGTAAAAGGTAAAATAATGATTTTGTATGAACTTTGTGCTAATAATTTACAAAATATGTTTAATGTTTCAGCTTTCTTTTGATTGGCACACACATACAATTTTGATGATGGCATGTGAAAATAAAGCATCCCTTTAAATGAAAGATATGGCAATGTTAACAGCAATATTTCATCAGAAATTGCATTGTGTTAATTAATATGATATGCAAGGTAACAATAGAAGTACCCCTCCATTAAACTGCCATTTATACAATGCACATAAGGTACATATTCAGATGAATGTAGGCTTCAAAAACCACTTAAAATGCGGATTACTTTTAAACATGCAAATGCATATCAATATTGCTCATGCTATATTTCAGACTTTTGATGTAAATCTGTTTGTACAGCTCAAGACCAAAGGAATAACAAGAACATCAAAATCTTTCATAATAATCGCTTTTATATAGCACTTTCCTAGTACACAGTACTAATCAAAATGCTCAATTATTACCCTTGTTTTAGCCAAGCAGCCATATTCACAACTAGAAGCTGGTCCAATTAGATAGGAGAAAATCCTGCTAGTTACCCATTTACTACACCTGGCTTGAGAGGAACAATTATGAGCAAAACATATTGTTTGAGGTTGTACACACCAGGCTGGGCTCAAATCCAGGATCTATCGGCGAGAGTCAAGAACTCTCACCAGTGACCACAATACCATGGTACCAAATATCATACCACAGTTCTCTCATTTGTATGGTATTCAGGCCATTCCAGCCTAAACATGTGAGCAGTCTGTAGGGTGATGAGGGTGTATGGGAGTATAACAAAGAGCTTGAAATGCTGAGCCGGCTTCCCGGTGTTTGAATCCTCATCCTCCTCATGTTGAGTCTCATACTTTTCCACTGGACCTTATCACCTCATTTGATCGTTCTTCTTCTTCTTTTTCTCTACTTCTTCAGCCGTTGTCGATCCACTGCTGGATGAAGGCCTCAGCATGGTCTCTCCACTTCTCTCTCTCCCTCGCATACTTAAACCAGTTGGTATCATGTCAGAATTGCCCTATCTCATCTCTCCATCTCTTCTTCTTTTCTCTACTGTAGGGATAAACTGTCACAGATGTGAAATTGGCAAACGGTGGTTACGGATGGGCCCAAGAGGATAGACATGTTGATGTTCTTCAATTTAGTTTTAAATGAGTCACTGTCAACACTCTTGCAATCATTTGGTGGCAAGAGGATCTATTCTGCCACTTTTCTTGGAAGGAAAGCATATGCAAGAGGGTAAGATATGAAAGCCATACTTTGTTTACCTGTGAGACAAGCTAGTGTAGAGGGGGGTAATTTACAAAAAAGGGGCTCGTTGCACAGCAATGGATGGATTGGCTCTAAGAAATATATTAGGCAAGTTCATAAGAACCTCCTTGAAATATTTAAATCCTAACACACAAACATCTATCATTTTATAATCTGGAATTGTACATTACTTGAAACAGTCAACCCTGCAATGGGACCTTTTTTTTGTTCCTGTCTTTCTTCCTTTCTTACTTCCTTTCTCTCTTTCTCCCCTTTTTTCTGTCTCTCCATCCTTCTGACTCACACACATACACATGCACAGACAGACAAAGACACACACATACACACACACACACACACTTTCCTTGATCTCGAGAACTCTTTTTGCTACATGATTAATGAATGCAGCATATCTTAATTTCAAAGTGACTTAAAAACACAGCAGTCAAGTTGACCAAATTGTTCATACCATAATTAATTTCTGCATCTGTTACCATTTCCTTCCCCAGCCCCTTTCTTTCTTGTTCTATCTCTGGTTATTCCATTTATCTTTATATCTCCTCTCTCTTTCTGTTCTAGCTCTCGATTAGCATACATTCCAACTTCTTTCCCTCTTCCTCCCCGTTCCCTCTTACATGGCAGTTTTATTCTTTTTGTTCATCTTCTTCACTTTCATTCTTCATTTATTTCAACTGCACTCCACCTTCCGCTTCTCCACATTTCTCCTTTTTATTCTCCTTCATAGCTCTAGCTACCTGTCTCTCTTTAGTTCTTCCCTCTTCCACAAATCATCAGCACATCACGATAGACACAGTGACCTCATGCAACCTCTTACACACATGCAGTTAGACCTGTTGTGTTACATAACATCATCAATTGATCACAAAAAAACACCTGACATATTTAAAGGTCGACGACTTGATCATTAAGTGGCTATCAACTAATTCTGATAGACCTACGAGCAATGAAGTTTCAAACCTCTTTCCCGTTTGCTCATGATCTGCTAGAAAATATATTCTACTATTCTATTTTGTCATTACTACTGTCTACGTAATTGTATGAAAATAATGTTCACTTTCTTTGTAACACCCCGTTAATCCCAGTATTTGATTCATTTATGTGAATTAGAATCACACGTTGTGAAAAAATCCTTACAAACAATATAAAATTATGATGAGAAAATTTGCTTTTGAATCTGGCAGCAGAACAAACTCTTATGGATAAGCCTTGCAAGACATCATTTCCTAGCTCCAGCTCAAAGGAATTGGCATAGGGAAAGGGAAAGGGAAGAAAGGGAAGGAGCCGCAGTTTTAAACCGTGGTAAATTTTGTTCAGTTCAGCATGAAACACGATGCTTCAGCCTAAAAAGCATCATGTTTCATGCTGCACTGGACAAAATATAGAGCGGTTTAAAACTGTGGCTCCTTCCATTTCTTCCCTTTCCCTTTCCCTATACCAATTCCTTTGAGCTATAGTGTATGCTCTAGCTGTCAGCAAGCAACTTCTCAACCTGTTTTTCATCATACCAAAATGGTCAATATGAAAAATAAATCACACATGGAGCGTGTTATAGCAATATCCGGAAACTTGGCAAAGAGTCTAAATGCTTCATAGCAACTCTATCATAGGTGTTTGGGAGATTGCTTCCGGGAGAACCACCACACAAATGCTTTTCACACAGGAAAAGTTAACCCAATGACAGCCGTCACCATGTAATTCCAGAGGGCTTCCTAGTCATCTTTACCTCTTATCCTCAAAAGGCCCTTTGTCAGGCAGAGGGTTAACTCTCCCACTCCCATAGGCAATACACCATGTTGGAGTTGACTTGGGGGAATCAATGGATGGTACAGAGATGGTTAATCTACAGTCAAACCTGTCTTAGCGGCCACCTGTCTATAGCAGCCAACCTGTCTAAGTGGCCACTAAAAGAATTCCCCGGGAGAGAGATCATGTGTTAAAGAACCTGTTTAGAGCAGCCACCTGTCTATAAAGGCCACAATTTTTGTTTCCCTTGGGTGACCACTATAGACAGGTTTCACTGTATTTGGTTTCCACAGTGTAACCCACCCTACTACAGTGCCTGGGTTGAGGGAAGTGGACAGCCGTGAACTCCCAAGGCTCGGTGAGACTACCTCTTACTCAAAGACCTGACAGAGGGACCATTTAGCTCACATGGTATAAGCCTGATTTACCTTTCATGTGCCAGATAAAATGTTGCTCTATTAGATTTGTGCACAGTATTGGTTACAAAATGCACACTCAGCATGTAAAGAATGGAGGACACACACTGTATTGTAATTGTAATTGTAATTGATTGGTTGGTTGCATTATACCGACACCAGGCACTGACTCAGATCCTGGTGTTGGTGTCAACTGTAAATGAGTTGGCAGTGTAGGAGAGTGGTTCCTGTTGGTTTGAGGGTTCTTAAAGAGCACACACTGCAGTGTATTAATTGACGGTTGAATGATTGCTTGCATTGGCACCTGACACCGGAGCTGGTACTGACACCGGTAACAGCACCGATTGAGAGATCCTGGTATCAGTGTCCACTAAACACTGAAACGATTTGGTTTCCAAGGTCTAAGGGTTATCAAAGAACACACACTGTATTGGTTTGATTGCACTGGCACCAAGCATTGCTTCAGATCCTGGTGTCAGTGTGTTTAACTCAATAACTCCTTGATCATCTTGCTCCCAAAGACCTAAGATAGGAACCGTTCATTTCTCCTGGTCTAAGGGTTTGTAAAGAACACACACTGTAATAATTGATGGTTGATAGATGCACTGACACGCTCTGCCTCAGATCCTGACCTTGGTGTCTTTAAACTGCTACATTTTTCATTCCCAAAGACTTGACACAGGACTCATTTGGTTCTTGCAGCCTAAGGGGTAAGAACACACACTGTAATGATTGATGCATTAACACCGGCACTGGGACACCTGAGCTTGGTGTCTTTTAACTGAACAACTCATAGACTATTTCCTTCCCAAAGACTTGATACAGGAATCATTCCGTTCCCACGGTTTAAGGGTTCTTGAAGAACACACACTGTAACGACTCATGGTGGACTGTTTGCTTGATTGATTGCACCGTCACCGGACACCGGCTCATATCCTGGTCTTGGTATCCACGTAACACAGGGATCATTTGATTCCTGTGGCCTAAGAGCTTTTAAAGAACACACACTGTATTGGTTAATGCTTGATTGATTGATTGATTGATTGATTGATTGAGTGATCGATTGCACCGGCTTAGATTCTCGTCTCGGTGTCCAGAGCGGACGAGCTGCCGGCGCTGGAGAGCCGGCTGCTGGCGTAGGACACGGTGTCGGGCGACCGGGGCGTGGCCGGGCCTGGAATGTCTGGGTCGCTGGTTGCCGTGGTGCAGAGGTCGCTCTCCACGTCTCGCTCACTGGTCGGTGGGCTCCCCTCTGCCCGTAGCGTGGAGTCGCTGGTACGGTCGTGGGACAGCAGAGAGGAGTCATCGCCGCTTGCACTCGGCCGCCGAACGTCGCTCTGCGAACGGGACGGCTTCAATCCACTAAAGATCAACTTGAATGATGAGAGAAAGTTTGTATTTATTATACTTACAGGTTCCTATAGGCTTCATAGAGCATCACCTTTCATGGCTTTACAAAGTTTGTATATGATACAAAACAAAGTGCAATTATGGTAATTCATTACTTCATTAATTCATCAATAAATTGCATACTGATTTACTGTTTGAAAACATGAGGGTGGATGCAACTAGTCCTCACCTTTCCTTTGATGAGACTGTGCTGGAAATATCATCCTGAATGATGGTAGAATATTGTGTTACATTGCATAAAAAATTGTGTATAGATATCTCTATACACTAAAGGTCACCTTTCACCCTCTCAGAACCAAGCATGACACATTGCATTCCCCTATGGTACAGGGAGAGTTAATCAGAGAGTTTGTTACAGACTGAAGCAGTTACATCCTCACCTTTTCGTCGATGAGGCTGGGCTGGGAGGACGACATCGTCATCTTCTTGGCAGACCCTGCAGTGCCGGTACCGCCGTTGGGGTCATTGGTGGTGGCAGCGGTGGGCTTGTTGGGATCAGCTGGCGACGTCGCCGCTGACGACGTGTCGGACGACTCCACCCTTGGAGGCGGGGGCTCCCTCTGCCGCTGGTGGTAGGACCCCCACCCCCGGCGCCGCGTGAACCCTCTCGGGGCGGGGTCCGACTCCTGCGACTGCTCCTCCTCCTCCTCGCCCCCCTTGCCCCCATCGCCGCCCGCTGACTTGGCGTGCCGCTCCTCACGGTACATCTCAATCAGCATGTCCAGTTTGCGGTCAATGAGAGTGACACGCCGCTCCACCTTGACCACGCGGGACAGCAGGCTGATGTTGGGGTCAAAGAGCTCGAGGTCACCCGTGCCACGCCCCTTCCGCCGCTCCATGCCCGACTTCCCCAGGATCTGGTCCAGTCTGTATGGGCAGGGAATATCAGCTCAAGTTTCATTTTCATGGAATATAAAAAAGAAAACATTTTGGGCTAAGGTTTTATGGGATAGCATATTGTTTGACATATACCAGAGGTCCGAACAATAAACATCTACGACTGATTATACAATTGATAGATCAATTGAGGGACTGACCTATGCATCATGCAATCCGCATCACAAAAATCTTATTATCGATCGTAGCTTCCAAATGATATTGATCATAGTTTATGTGGGTCATAACTAGCCAATCGTAAAAGTATGCATAGGCTAGGACTAGCAATAGTAGCAGTCAACAAGACAATCAAATTCAAGGTTTCCATTTAAGTTGCTATTTGAAGAAAAGTTACCATCAAAGGTAGGTTTAATGCAACAGGATCCGAGCTCAGCTAGGACAACCACTGTAGCCCACATCCTGTACTACCAATCCATCAAATCTCAATCATAAGTTTACCTCGACTGCAGGTTCTTGATTCGGGCCAGCATGTCTGCATGGCCCGAGGAGTATTGCTCAATGACATCCTTCACGTCGTACGGCCGGAACGCCTCCTTGAATTTGCGCCGTGCCACGAAATACTTGATCTTGCGCACGGCGCGGATGGCGTTTTTATGGGCCTCGGTAAGCTTCGTGACTCGTACTGGCTCCTCCATCTCATCTGGCAATTTAATGAAATAGGGAGAGAAAAACAAGCTTCTATGATGAAAAGTGTGGTAGCTAGGCCCTTCCATGTTTGAGCTGCCATATTTTTCAGGTAGAAATGGAATTGCGTGAAAGAGCAGCAGCAGGTGTATATGCATAATTGGTCCCCAACGATCTGAACCTTTTTTTTTTTATGGAAACTAGCTCTGTTAATCAATGAATCGAGGCCCAAACCCTACCATCATCTGGAGGCATTGACCCCTGTAAGGTCAAGGTCAAGTCAAGAGAAAACTAGAAACATTCAACTGTGTCTAGTCCACTTGTATGCTTCCGAGTTGCAGACTTGAAAGGAGGGTAAAAAAAAACCCACCTCCACCTGCCGGCATTGACCCCTTCAAGGTCAAGGTAAAAGAAAACTAGAGAAATTCACTGATATGCCTCAGCCTGACTGCACTGAAATGGCTATATTACCATGATGACTCCTTCTCAATTATAATCTGTTTGTCCTTTTCCTGGAGAGATGGCACTTTGACATCTGACCTTGATATTCATCCTTGACATACAATCTCATACTCTCTACCTCTGAAACCAAGGTTCATGAAACTCTCAAACACAATCAGATATTAGAATTAATATATCTAGTACAAATTTCACAAACATGAATACATTACTTTCTCTGTACATTATGAAATTCTGTCTAATCTTCCTCTCACATTTCAGCTACTCACACTCTGGCCATTGATGGGACTAAATTGTATCTGCTTCAAAACACTGGAATAGTTTATCAATTTCAATTAGACAATCTTCATCATTGAACTCTTTCAGAAAGGCCTTGACAACAATAGGCAAACTTGTAGTTGTAACATTGTTTTTCTTTTTCTTATTACATGTACATGTATCTTTAATCATGATTTTTTTGTAGGTATTTTGGGCCTTGCGGAGAAAGTGCAATTTATGTAGTGAAAATAATTATAACAAATTGGTCAGTCACTTTGACTTAAATACAGCATAAGGTAATGTTGATTAAAACCCACTTATTGTAGACTTACCTTTCCTTTGAAAGTCATTTTGCTGAATGTTAATCAAATTAAAGCACCGATAGTTCCATGGTTAAAGTATTAATTTGATGAGTTAAGGTGTTCATCAAAGGTGACTTTAATATAAGCCGCTATGAATTTGCAAACTTACAAATAAACATGAGAGAAACAGTTATATGTGATTTAAAGGAAAAACAGATTGTTGTGAAGTTATTTTGCTTGTCAACAGTGGGGATTAATTATCACAGCCACAGAGCATTATTTGAGATGAACTTGAAACAAAAAATGATTTTTGAAAACACAGAGCATTGTAACAATTGCAGAACATGAAATGAAATGATGATATTGAGTTGGGTGATTGTCTACTTCACTGATGTATACATGAACAACATTACAAAATGTTTGGTTTAACCGCAGTGGGTCCTAGGAAACCGCTCACTATAATTTGGGTTCATAGAAGGAAGAAAAATAAAACAAAACATTTGTCACCTCAACATCTACTGTATACGCCATATATTTCGCTGGGTTTTTATTTTCGTGAATTTTGTGAGTCTAGACTATTCGCGAATGTAACAACACACAACATTATGAATACTCCACAGTTGCGAATTTAACCACACGCAAAATTGTTGAGAAGTCCTGATTCGCAAAATATATGGCGTAAACAGTAATATAAAAAGGTAATACTTAGTCCAAGTGTAAAAGTACTTATTCTCTTTCACTACTTGGAAGAATTTTAAAAATCTTCCAGCTGATTATCAATTGTAATTTGTAATTACTGAAGTCTTTCCAGGTTGCCTATGTTGTAAGATGCCATAGTATTTTTAACCATGAGGCCAAGAAGGGCATTAAAACAATAAGCTCTGTTAAATAGTGTTCTTCTGGTTCTCAATAAGTTCATCTGTAATGCTCTTTTTGGTCTAAACACATGATATAAAAAATGACATCAACTGCAAACTCTTTGTGTTCAAAAGGGGGCCCTGCCTGCTGAAAACAACATAAACGATACAATTAAACAAAACAAAGACAGAATGAATGTTAAATGAGAGGACTGCTAGCCACCTTTGACATGATGATGATGGTGTGAGTGACGGAAGCTGCGGATGGATCGCATCGAATCCTGCTCACCAAACAGCCCGCTGCCCCCGTGACTACCGTTGCTAAGGCGGACGCTCAGCATGGTCTTCTTCTCCTCGTGGTCGCCCTCCTCGTTGTCACGCTCCGAGCTGAGCGACTTCTTGAGCCGCTCGCTGGTGCGATGCATCATGGGACTATTGGCGTTGTTGTTGCTGCGCTTCATGGAGAGACGCGAGATGAAGTTGTTTGACCTGAAGCTGCGGCAGGGAACAAATATCCAATCAACATCATTATATCCTTGAAGAAGGTTGAAGGGTTCAGCCACAAATTTGGAGGTAATTATTTTCAACTTTGATAATGAATTTACACCAAAAGTTTAAATGTTAAGATTGTTACACCAATGCAGCTCAAATTTAATTCAAACATTAGAGTTGTAAGGTTAAGAAATCAAGGCCAAAAGCTGATTTTAAAAGAGAAGAAATGTAGACTTATCCATCTTATCGAACTTTAAGGAAGAACAACTTCTTGAAAATGCTGAAATTGTTGTCATCCCCGATTGGGTTAAGGGAGAGGCCCGGGTTCTCCATATAGCATTTCTACCTGCCTGTCGTGGGACTGTGGATAGCCTTGGTGTGTGTGTGTGTGTGTGTGTGTGTGTGTGTGTGTGTGTGTGTGTGTGTGTGTGTGTGTGAATGGGGGGGAGGGGGTGGGGGTAAATCAAGAGATGGGTGTGGTCAGGGTAGGGGTGGAGTCCCCTTTTAACAATCATACCTGCTGGTCAGGGGACTGTGTACAGACTTGATGTGTGTGTGTGTGTGTATGTGTGTGTGTGAATGGGTGTATGAGGGGAGGGGTTGTTACTAGATTGTTAGGGGCAGTCAGTGGTAGGGGGAGGGAGGGGGCGTCTCCTTTAAGCAATCCTACCTGCCCGTTGTGGGACTATGGACCGGCTTGATGTGTGGCTTCCACGTTGCTGTTGAGCTCGAGTTGGGGTCAGCTGCATAGCATCTCCATAAACACTGCAAGAAGCAACAAATGCAGCCAAATATTTGGCTTAATGAAGTTTATAACTAGACTCCACTTTATGTACCAAGAAGCAAAATTATTCCTTGGAAATAAATGGATGGTACAAATGCTACAAGCATCTGCTTAAGCTACCTTTCAAGTTTATATTTTAAGCACTGATTACTTCCAAAAGTGTAATTTTGAAGGATTTTAATCCACATGGTCTGTGCATCTTTGAAAGAATGTCACAAAAATGCATTCATGCATTTTGTGCTACATCTACGTGAAATGATAACTAAATTTTTAAATTGGCAACTTGCTTTTACTTTTCATAGAAGATACTATTGGCTACTGATAATCGTTTGTCTCGCAATGTAAGGTAAATGGTATCGAAAAGATCACGACGTTTCGTGTGCCGCTGCAACACTTCGTCAGGTGTGATACAAAATTGTTGTAAGCAGGGGTTTAAATACCCTATGGTCAGTGCAGCGCACTAACTGTTAGTTGTTGTCGGGCATACCACCCTCCGACAACAACTAACACGCCCCAAAGATCCTATCCCTCAACACAGACGGGACGGAATCGTGTACAACATCCCTTGCAAAGGGTGCGACTGTTCGTACATCGGTGAAACTGCCCGACCGATTTCTGAAAGAATTTCTGAGCATAAGAGAGATGTCAGGCTCCGCCGGACTGACAGCTCAGCAGTAGCTGAACATGCCTGGGATAACCAGCACCAGCCAGACTGGGATGGGGTTCAGTGCATCTCCCAAGAACGGCACTGGTACACACGTAGGGTTAAGGAAGCTATCAATATCCGTCTCAATCCCAACAATTTCAATCGAGACAACGGGATCGATATCCCCGATTTTTGGATTAGTACGATACGCCGCCATCGACACTCCTCGTCATGACACTCGACCGCCTTTCGATACGACTTAACATCCCATTGTTAGTCTATAGCCAGCCTTTGTTACCGCCCAACAATGTGCTGATTTTAGCGACCCTTGGACTTGTAGGTCGCCCGTAATTACCGGCCTGTGGCTTTGTCCTTTTTGTCCTTTGTCGGTAACTTGTTACCGCCGGTCAATGCGAGGCGCATCAACGGTCTATTGTTGGTCAAGTACCCGGATACGCCGGCTATTAGTATTGGACCATTTATGAGCACTTTTCAGTTAGTGCGCTGCACTGACCATAGGGTATTTAAACCCCTGCTTACTACAATTTTGTATCACACCTGACGAAGTGTTGCAGCGGCACACGAAACGTCGTGATCTTTGCGATACCATTTACCTTACATTGCGAGACAAACGATTATCAGTAGCCATCTATCCGCAATGAGTAACATATTTAGCATGAAGATACTATTACTCTAAAATTCAGACATTATTTTTGATTTACAATGCAAATGCATGTACGCTGCATTTTTGCTTTAATATGCAAATTCCTGTATCATTCTTATTTACAATGGAGTTGCTGCACTTTTTTTTTTTACTAGTGTCATTATATAAGTGTTGCCAATTTGAAAGCATGAATGAGATCAAAGGCCACCTTACCTGGATGAGTTGTGCGGCTGGGTGGCGCCTGCGTGCAAAATGTTTCTGACGTTGCTGTTGCTGGACTTGCAAGGCAAAGCCGGAACCAAGAATACCCTGTAGATGGATGAATGGTGCATGTTGGGTAAGAAAACATAAATCATACAGTGGTGATTAATAATAAAAAGTGATTTCATCCCTACATATGGTCTTATATTCCCAGGGTAGCCTCATCATGGATAACACTGCTTTTGATAAGGGCCCTGCATTATTACTCCAGTCACAAGATCTAAAGAGCCTACCAGATCCCTAGAGGCTCAACAATTGCTTGCAAATGAAAACATCAAACCATCTCTGTGTAAAAGCAGCATTAGGAGAAGGGACCTAGACTCTTACCGCAGATAGCGCAAGGACCTGAAAGACCAAATGCTACATGGCCTTATTGGTAAATGGGCTAATAATCAAAGACTCAGTGATTTGTTGCTAGTGAAAACGTCCAACCGTCTCTGCGTTAACACAGCATTGGGAGAGGAAACCTAGACACTTACCGCATAACTGAAAAAAGAAATGGAACATGGCCTTATCAGTGAATGGGCTAGTGATTTCTTGCAGGTGAGAACGTTCAAACCATCCCTGTGTGAACGCAACATTAAGAGAAGGGACCTAGACTCTTAGCGCAGATAGGGCAAAGACCTGAAAGACCAAATGCAACATGGCCTTATTGGTAAATGGGCTAATAATCAAACGCCCAATGATTTGTTGCTAGTGAAAACGTCAAACCGTCTCTGCGTAAACACAGCATTGGAAGTGGAGACCTAGACTCTTACCGCATAACTGTAAAGAAAAATGGAATATCAGGGAATGGGCGAGTGATTTCTTGCAAGTGAGAATCTCAAACCATCCCTGTGTGAACGCAGCAATAGGAGAAATGACCAAGGCTAGCTCTTACCGCAGGCAGAGCAAAGAAGGAGATCCCGATGATGGCAAAGACGGCAGCTGCTAGTTTCCCTGACCAGGAGTCTGGCGTTTTATCTCCGTAACCAACCGTTGTTAACGTCACCTAGGAAACAAGAGTCAATACAAAACATGATAATAATTAATATACCATAGTTACAGGTCATCTATGAATAAACAAACAATTACATATAACATAGCGAGTATTACCCAACTAAACTTATATTAATCCAATGAAGATGAGTGACAAGATATCTTGTCACAAGGTCTATGGGAAATGCGTGAGTGCACAATCATTTTTCATCACAGTGGCTTTAACTCTTTGTGCCAGGAATATAGAGCTTGGCAAACATGCAAAAAGCTCTCCTCCTTTGATGAATAATCTCTTTTTCTCACAGTGGCTTTAACTCTTTATGCCAGGTGTATAGAGCTTGGCAAACATGCAAAAAGCTCTCCTCCTTTGATGGATAATCTCTTTTTCTCACAGTGGATTTAACTCTTTATGCCAGGTGTATAGAGCTTGGCAGACATGCAAAAGGCAGTCCTCCCTTTACAGATGGTTTCCTTTTTCTCACAGTGGACTTAACACTTTATGCCAGGCAAATCCAGCTTGACAGACATGCAAAAGGCTGCCCTCCTTTTATGGATGATCTTTTTTTCTCACAGCTGATTTAGGACTTTATGCCTGACATATCCAGGTTGGGAGACATGTGAAGACCGTCCTCCCTTCATACATGATTCCTTTTTTCTTACAGCGGAGATAACTCTTTATGCCAGGCAAATTGAACTTGGCGGATGGGTATAAGGGTCCCTTCCTTTGACAGATAATCTTTTTTTCTCACAGCGGAGTTAACTCTTTATGCCAGGCTTATCCAGCTAGGCAGACACACAAAAGACTGCCCTCCCGTCATACATGATCCCTTTTTCTCACAGCAGAGTTAACTCTGTATGTCAGGCATATAGAACTTGGCAACATGCGAAAAGCCGTTCTCCCTCCATGTGTCCCTGCCACGTATGCTAAACTTTTCCCTCCGATGTTGCGCATTCTAATCATATTTGACATTTACTGAACCGGGCAAACGATGCCAGTTTTTTCTTCCCCCCGTTCCGTCCATCCGTCTGTATGCACATCTCATCCTTGATTTATGGATCACGGAGCGACCATTAACGTGAAATATTCATGATTTCTCAATTATGGTAGTGAGCCGCCCCCGGGAGTTGGCGTCGCGATGCCTTTGTAGAGCGCAGGGATAACGTAGAATGTCGCACTCGGTTTAACGACACAGAGATTTGATGGTTTAGCGGATCCCGTCCCAGCCCCCCCTCCCTTTCCAAAGATATTAGGTTAAGGTGGAATCATTATCATAAATATAACGTGAAAGGGCAGTCCATACTCAAAATTATTTCCCCCGGAGGTATACTTCCATGATGCCTTAATACCAGCAGAGATACAGCTGGAACGTCGCATTTGGTGAAACGACACAGAGATTTTTAGTTAAACCCCCCCCCCCTTAATGATTAACTCCACTTTAATTTGAGCAGTCTCTACACAGACGGCTGTCTTTATAGAACGAGATCTGTGAAGGAAGGTTTGGTGGTTATGTCATAAACACTCCAATCGTGAACCAAGCAGAGATCTATACAGCAGAACATTGCACTTGGTGAAACGACAAAGAGATTATTAGTGGATCCCCCCCCCCCTTGAAAATAAACTCCCCTTTAATTTGATCAGTCTTCATGTATAGATGGTAGTCTTTACAGAAGGAGATCTGGGAAGGGAGATTTGGTGGTTGTGTCATTATCACACCAATGGTTGCCATGGTGATCGCTGAAAGGACTTACCAGGCCGTACCACATGGCGTCAGGTAACGTCTTGTAGTCATCGTCTGCGTTGTCATGCTCCAACGTGTAGACCAGGAAAGACACTGAGATGAGGGCGAGGAATCCTATGTACCATGTCGTCAACAACTCCTGGAGACAGGAATTTAAAATTGAAGACAAGAATATAGTTTTAACGAGAGAGATATGCCTGTGAGAGCATGCCCAAAGCTCTGAGGTATGATACCATGTCTTCAACTACTCCAGCATAGGAACGGGAAATTGAGAGATGACAGGAAGATGTTGTACTTTTTAACTCAGAAAATTTGATTATGAGCGTGCAACTGGATTGTTTTTGCCCTCATGCTTACACACACTGAATTATAGCAAATAAATGATAGACATGCATTAGATTCGCTTGTCTGAAATGCTTCACAAGATGTATCACATTAGGGATTAAGAAATAATTCTCAGTGAAATACTGGGGGGGGGGGTATTCCAAAAATTCTCAAAGATAAACATTTCATCTTTAGCTCATTTGAATAAAAAATTTATCTTTTTTCCTACTGTAAGTTGGAGCTTCAGAATACCAAAAGATAAAATTTTTCCCAAGTCCCTGAGATACAATAAATTTTTTCTTAATTTCGTTTTTCGGAATACCCCCCTGGAAGTTAACCTTGACCTATACCCAATTAAAAATCTATGTAGTGAATCATTCTGTCATATATCATTTTATGAAATTCAGGTAAACATTTTCTGAATCAATTCATGACATGAAAACTCCTTTACTCCTTTGTTCTGCCATATGTTATTACATATTTCATGAAATTTTGTGCTATTTTCTGGCTTGATTGAGGGCATGAATTCCCTTTAAATGTTCTGAAAAGAGGGTGTACAGTAGTCTGGTTTCCAGGCTGTTGGACATTTTTATTCTAAATTCCAATATACAATAAAGGGGTCTGGCTGCAGTAGACTAATATCTCAATTCTTTCCCCGGACGTACAGAGAAAAGAGGATAATGAAAGAGTGATTAGTCTCGTAAGAACTAGACTCTAATTTTCAGTTTGAGTAAGAAATGTCTAAACACCTGAATGCCAGGCTAGGTGTGCAGACGTGTCCATACCTGTCTGTGAGCCCAAACAACCGAGCCCAGGAGTTTCCATGTGTTGCCACGGCGATCGACACGGACCATGCGCAGAATCTGGATGAAGCGCAGCCCTCGGAATGCTGGTTCTAGAAACTTGCCGTTGCTACTGCCTATGACGATGATGAGGACTGAAGCTAAGACTACTACAATATCTGTGAGAAGAGAAAACACCAGCAAAACAAGTAAAGTGGTGAATTACACTAGACAAATACAACAAGATGTATCATTGATGAGGAAGAACACTATGACAATTACAATATTTGTGACAGGAAATAATGAAAGAATAAATATGTTTATTAAATTATAAACATACAACTTAGATGCTTGGAAAATATGATTTTGATAAGGACTGAAGCTAAGACTACTTCACTATCTATTGGATCACAGATCACAAGAAAAAAAGAATATAAAGATTTAAGGCATCAAAATCTAAATACCTTAACAATAAAACTTTACTCATAAACCTGCATTATGATTTGCTTCTCTATTTTGATGGTAAAGTTTTTCACAGTAATAAACATTTAGTTGGTTTCTTTCATGTAAATGTTCCTAAGAGGAAATGTGTGTTAACTGCTATGCATTTTAGACATGTAAGCGCCTTAACTGCATTCAACCTTGCTGGCAATATTGCATGCTGTTGTTATGCGCAACCCAGCACTCATTTTCAAGAGTCACAAAAATAAAACCCTCACAGAAATACCATCTTATATGTATTTATTGGATATACATTTATGCATTCCACAATGGGTTTCCAAGAATGGCAATCTCATTAAATCAGTTTTACAAACAAAATTGTAACATTTGAAAAACATATCATACACCCCATGACTTCCTATGAACAGCAACCTCTCATTTTTTCCTGTTTTCTTTTCTAAGATTAGCAAATAATTGATCAAGATATTGTGCGTAAGTTGAGTTGCTCTTGAGAGAATTTGCCTTGGATGTCTGAGGGTAGGCAATGACGCAATGCCTGTAAGGCCGACTAGAGTTTGTTGCTTCCCACTGAATCACATCAGCCCCTCTGAGGGATGAACGGAAGTTGACAAATAGGAGGGGGCATTTCACACGCTCATTTAACAATGCATTGAAGAATCATGTGTTTGTTAAGCAATGATCCACCGATGACGCAATGCCTGTAAGTCCGTCTCAAGTTTATTGCTATCTCTGCCCATTATGTCTTGACCAAACCAGCCGCTCCGAGAGATAAGCAGACGAAGACAAACAGGAGAACATTCACACGCGCATCGCACAAAGCAAGCCTCCAAAAGATGAACGGAAGGACACAAGCCGGAGAGCATTCACACGCGCATCAAACAAGGCATGCCTCCAAGAGCTGAACAGAGATAAACAGGAGAACATTCACACGCTCATAAAACAACGCATGAACAACTACATCCGCTAAAGTCGTGTCATTCACCCACACGCCATTTCCCCGTAGGAGCCATAAGAGATTGTTGATGCTGATTGGTTGATCAACTACAAATGAGACGACTGACATTCACTGGACACTGTTGGCGAAGACATATGAGGAGGTGATCAACAACATACTCATGTGGGAGCCCAAACATAGAAAGCAGAGGAGAGGTAGACCATTGATCACATACATCGATCAACTGAGATGTCATTCAGGGCCCTGACTTATAAAGAATTGCGACTGATTGCAACTCGACTTGCAATTGATATTGATCGTAATTGTGTACACAAGGGAAAAGGGAATTTGATTGATTGCAACTAGACTTAAAATTGATATCAATCGTAACTGTGCACAATATGGACAGGGGAATTTGATCGTTGCAACTTTACTTGCAATTGATAAAAATCGTAACCATGTGCACTAGGAAAAGGGGAAATGGATTGATTGCAACTTGACTTGCAATCAATATGTTAACATTAAGGAAAGGGGATAGGAGAGATATGATTCAGAGTCCTGTTTTATAAAGAATTGCGATTGATTGCATTTTAACTTGCAATTGATATATCAATCTCTACTGTGTACATTAGGGAAACAATCCGATCAAACGCTTCTTTTTAAGAAGAAGATAAAGAAGTATAGAAGAAACAACTGACTGGTGTTTAAACAACATTGTTCTTTCCATGTGCGTCACTTTAACAACTTTGGACCATCAATACACACAAATGCCACAGAGCAGCAATTTTGTCTGGTAGAAAGGGGTTAAATGGTGACGGCCTCAACCTAATGGTTCCTAAGGTCCCTTCATACGTCACCCAGAACTCTGCTTCTAGATACCACCTCTGAGCCACGTCTGAGGGAGGTACCTGCCCTCCTCAGCCGGATGAAAAGGGCAAGACAATTCCAGCGACGGTGAAGAGATCTGGTTGGCCCGACGAGAACTCCAGGGGGAGCCCTCCACCCAGGAAGCCAATCAATCCTAACCCCATTTCACTGCCTCTTGATAGCCCGGTTACCACGGCAACCTTCATCTCCCATTCCCCACCTGCCCGCATCCCGTACAAAGGATCTTAATCCCCGAATCTCCATCATCAAGGTACCATTCGCACGGGTCGCCAACTCTAATTCTTCAAAGGATTACTCGCGTGGTGCGCAGCCCTTTTGTGGGAGGTGTATGGAGAATGATGTGCAAAGGTAGAGCACAGTCCCTCTCAGTGACCGTATAATGTGTAATGCCAGTTTGTTGCGGCAGTGAGTACTAACCCATGATACCAACCCTTCACCCAGCTGGAGGGATTTGAAGAAGATTCTCAAAACATTTACAATTCGTTCTTTCCCCATTTCTATGCCATTCAAAATCTGGTCAAAGATTTTCCTCCTGAATAGCTGGAACAAAAAAATATCTATGCGCCGGACATCATAGGCAGATGATCAACATTTCTTTTGAAAACCTATCTCTCCTTTCATATTCCTACAAATATGATCTGATTTTTTATTTTCTCCATGGAATCAGACGTGTAGACCCTAATATTTATTACAATTCTCTATATTCTAAGTTTGTTCCATCAGTGCTTGATCCAATCTGACATGTTTTGCATTTGCTGGGCACTGGAAAAGGGTGGAAAATCTATCTACCCTCTTTCTACAATACAAACTTGAATTCTAAAATTACGAGCCAAGAAGAGGCATTTTGTTGTTCTCAAGGGAGATGATTTCTCAAATAATTTGCCACCGCTGTAAGCAAAGTCAAAAACTTATGCTGCTGATAGAATACAGTCTACAAATGGTGACTTTTGTTGTTATGGAACAGGGAATATGCACACAAAATCAAGATAAGTAGATTTTTGACTGATATTTCATACACATTTTTGTAGCAGTATGCGATGATCAATAGCAAATTTTATGACTTATACAAATATGGAACAGTATCTTTAAAATTAGTATATCGCTTTTGGTGCACAATGTATGAAAGTGGGAGGAAATTCAACTTGCACTGAAAACAGCATCTTCCACATTGCTTGCTTGTAGTACTAGTTATAGCATTAGTATGGCTCGGTGAAATTGATCCTCTATAGCTATTTCAAGAGACATATCAATGTTTTGAAAGTGGAAGAACCTTCACAACATGTAAAAAACAAAATATTGTATACTGCTTGCTTGTAGTACTAGTTATAGCATAAGAATGTCTTTGTGATATTCATCCTCTATAGCTATTTCAGGAGACATATCGATTTAACACTTTGAACGTCCTTGAGTCATTTCGTAATAGCATTATACACAAAACCCATAGAGCAATTCTCAGTCTGGCAGGATAGAGGTTGAGACAAATTCCTGCCATAATTACATAGATGTAATACCGAGCCTTTTATATTTCATGATAAATAGCACTGGTACTAGTGCAAATCTCCTTTTATGAAACTGCCCCCTTGAATATGCCCATTTCTTTATTGTTTGCCTTTTCAATGCACAAAGATATTAGATACAAGCCTCTCATATTAATGTGGGACTGGTACTAACGCTGATCTTTTATGAAACTAGCCCCCTGCAGCTGATTCAAGGGAAATATTTGAGCCAGGGGGGATAATGAGTCCCTTCTACAACAGACCTGACATCTATCTGATTAAGGCGTCCTGGTAAAGTCTTTAGGGGTAAGAGGATGCGCTCCGGGACAAGGCACAACTCGCCTCCGGGATGAATGTACAAGGTTATAGAGGGGGATGTTTTTCTCAATTTGGGAGGGTGTGTATGACGGTTTATAGTCGAGGAGAGTTTTTGTGTGGAAAGGTTGGAGTGGTGATGGGTACTAGTGAACGACCGCTCTCTATCTCTTCTCTTTGTCTGCTTCTCTCTGTCTCTCTCTCTCTGTCTCCATCTCTCTGTATCTCTCTCTCTCTGTCTCACTCTCTGTCTCTCTCTCTGTCTCCATCTCTCTGTATTTCTCTCTCTCTCTCTTTCTGTCTCTCACTATCTCTCTCATACACACACTCTGTAATGATGTAAAATACCAAATACCTACTTCCTCTTTCTCACTTCTCTTCTCTCTCTCTGTCTGTCTCCTGCCTCTATCTCTCTCTTTCTTTATCTCCCATCCTCTCTCTCTCTGTCTCCATCTCTTTATCTCCCTCCTTCCTCTACCACTTTCCTATCCTTTACTTCTATATCTCTCTACCCTTTTCTCTCTCCCTTTTGCTCCAGCTCTATATCTCCACTTTCCTCCATCTATATCACTTTATATCACCTTCTTCCTTTCTTTCTCCTTTCTTTCTTTCTCCCCCTCTCTTGCTCCATCTCTATATCTATACTTTCCTCCATCTATATCACTTCCTATCACCTTCTTTCTTTCTTTCTTTCTTTCTTCTTTCTATCTTTCTCCCCCTCTCTTGCTCCCTCTCTAAGATCTGTCCTCCCACTCTCTTCCTCTAATCCTTCCTCTAATCCTGGCCGCAAACCATCCTTCCTTTGGAATCAATGAAAATAAACAAATTATGAGTAAGCCACACTCAGATTCACACAACATCTCCAGAACTTAACCAAATAGGATTCCCAATCTTGTTTAGACATCCCATTGGCTGTGTTAAGTCCGGTGATTACCCACGCCTCTCTCTTTCTCTCTGGCCATGAGAATGGGGCATCTATCTCTTTCTCTCTAGCCGGCGGTTTCGCGCTTTCTCGGATGAAGTCCCGATACCTTTCCACACAATTTACCCCAACTGGCTTCCGAAAGGTCAAGAAACTCTCTAGAGGGGTGTGTTTACACGACACATGTAAGGTGGGAAAAGACATGTTAGCGCGATATGGTCTCTACAGGGAATTGACCCGAAGACACCCAAACTGTTTGAACTATGCCAACCTGCTAGATCTCCTCTTTGACATAGATGTTGTTATCCCTTCGATCTCTATATCTCCCAACAACCAAAATTTCCACATGCACTTCTTTTTTATCACTCTTCAATATCCACATCATGATTTTGAGCCACCACCAATGCGACTGTGTATGATAACATGTGACATTGCTATCTAAAGTAGATGTGAAACAATTTTAAAGAGTAATTTTAGGCATACACCCATTAGCAGTTAGGAAAGTCTGCTCCATTCTTTAGATGGATGAGAAACAAGTTAGACAAAAATCTAGGAAGCAGAAGGATTAACCCGCAATCTACTGCTAACCGTGCAGCAACTTAACCATACAAGCCGTTTTAGACATGATAACATGGAAACAAATGCCCAAGAGTCTCATTCAATCAGACTCATTAATATTCATGAGTGAATGTCATATTCTTGTTATTTACAGGGTTAGGGATGGGTGGGGTGGGGTGATTGTTGGATGGGAGTGAAGGGAGGGGAAGCAGAGGGGCTTAGGGTAGAGGGCAGAAGATTAAAAAAAATGAGCGTGGCACTTTTTGTGGATACAAAGGAATTTGTGGATAAGGATAGGAAAAGGGAGAAGCAGAGAACTGAAAATGTGTGTGGCACTTACTGAGTACACAAAGGAGTCTTCAGGGTTGGGTTGGGTTGGCAATGAAAGGGAAGGGAAGGAAGGAGGGGATTTAGAAAGATTAGGGCACTTACCAGGTGTACTCAAGAGTTTGCAGTCGGAAACGGGGGCAGGGAGGAGGATCAAAAAATGGGCGTGCCTCTTATTAAGTATACAAAGGCATCTGCTGATGAGGATAAGGAAAAGAAGGGGGGGCAGAGCATTGAAAAATGGGTGTGGCACTGTTCGAATATACAAAGGGGGCTGCAGATGAGATAGGGAAAGGGGAGAGGAAGAGGATTAAAACATGGGCATGGCACTTTTCAAGTATACAAAGGGTTTGTGGATGAGGATAGGGAAAGGGGGGAGGGGGCACAGAATTAAAACATGACATGGCCCTTTAATACCGAGTTTACAAAGTGGTCTACAGCTGAGTAGACAAGAAAGGGGGAGGGGCAGAGGATTAGAACATGGGTGTGGCATGTATCAAGTATACAAAAGTATCTGTAGATGAGGAAAGGGGGGGGGGGGGCAGAGGAACAGAAAATGGGCGTGGCACTTACCGAGTATACAAAGGGGTCTGCGGATGAACCTGAGCCGTCCATAGTGACCCTGATAGCGACTGCGGCAACCTGCTGACCAGATGCGCAGGGTGCATTCTGTGCTGAGAATCAGTACAGCCAGGATTTCCTGGAAGGGGAGGGGGGGGGGGGGGGGGCAGAGCAATAATAAGAAATCATCAATTTAAATTGCCATGTTTTTTCAATACAAAATGTTATTAAATTGTGAATAGTTGTGAATACTCACATTAACACACCTGTTAAATTGCCAAATAAAATCCAAGACCAAAATCAAGCATTCTGTTGCTAGATTAGCACTTAATTGTTTTCATGGCTGGGTGTTCTTACGTTATCATTGTACTGCATGAATCTTTGCTAGAATGTAAAGTCACACACAATTTTTACTGTTGTTTTTTATCCAAGAAATAGTATACATTCAATTAAATTCAATAATAGTAAATTGGTTTGTGAAGGTCTTTGTAGCTGGCAGGAAAGCACTTGTGTCAAAATTGCAGGCAGCGAGTGGCAATGGGAAACTGTTCCAGTATGAATGCACCTATATGAAGATTACCTTACAGTCTGTTACTTACCAGTATAAAAACAACACAGTTGCAGGTTATGTGAACTCACCCTTATGAAGACTACCTTAGTCTGTTACTTACCAGTATAAAAACAACATGGTATCAGGTTATGTGAACGCACCCTTGTGAAGACTACCTTAGTCTGTTACTTCCCAGTATAAAAACAACATGGTTGCAGGTTATGTGAACGCACCCTTATGAAGACTACCTCAGTCTGTTACTTCCCAGTATAAAAACAACACGGTTGCAGGTTATGTGAACGCACCCTTATGAAGACTACCTCAGTCTGTTACTTCCCAGTATAAAAACAACATGGTATCAGGTTATGTGAACGCACCCTTGTGAAGACTACCTTAGTCTGTTACTTCCCAGTATAAAAACAACATGGTTGCAGGTTATGTGAACGCACCCTTATGAAGACTACCTCAGTCTGTTACTTCCCAGTATAAAAACAACATGGCTGCAGATTATGTAAACGCACCCTTATGAAGACTACCTTACGGACTGTTACTTACCAGTATAAAAACAACACGGTTGCAGGTTATTTGGAGTGTGGGGTGGTCAACTGTGGCAACTATGCTTACACCAAGGCACGTAAACAGTAATAGAAATCTGTAGAGGCAAGCAGAACAGAGATAGAGAGGGGGAGAGAGGAAGAGAGAGGGGGAGAGAGGAAGAGAGAGGGAGAGAGGGAGAGAGAGGGAGAGAGGGAGAGAGGGAGAGAGAGGGAGAGAGTAAGAGGGAAGAGAGGGGGAGGGAGAGAGACAAATGGGAAAAGGAGTAAAAAGATATTGAGATAAGAGAGAAGTGAAGTGGAGAAAGAATAAAGGTTAAAATCGTCAAAAGCGTTCAATCAAAGCATCTATTTCTTATATTTTTGACAGATATTGAAATATGACTCATCTGTGTTATATATTTCCACTTTTAATAAACACTCTGTCAGAATAGATAGCAAATAATTTCTGGCAGAATGTTCACTCCATGGGATGACAGGACAAACTTATGTTTCTTTCTGGTTAAATACTTCCATACTCTAACAAAAGGAAGCAAATACCAAATGGGACTTTCCTTGTAAATTAAGCAAAATACGTCTGTTACATGTATTTGCATTGGAATATAATGCAACACCCTATCATGTCAGATCAAACATCTTGCAACCTGATGAATATTTTCTACCACATTTTGCCAGTACACTGTATAAAGGTACTTAGGGTGTCTCCAATCTAAAAACATAAATTATTCAAACTTAAATGATTTTTCACGTCCTTCCTTGTCAAAGCTGGGAAATACATCTGCATTTATAAAAGAGGTCTCATGAATATACATGACACAAACTTAGTAGACATGGTATTAACATTTTTACCAATGACATCTATAACAAATACTACACAGACACAGAGATGCCAAACCACACACACAACACAACACGCCATGTGCGAGGAGCTCTCCCATATGTTGTATGATGTATGATTACATGAATTGCTCTATTTCTGTTTTTCATGAAGGAATAGTCCTTTTTTTCAAAGAGGTTTGTGTGTAAAAAACATGTCTCTAATAATGTATGAAACAAATAAAATGATGCATATCCATTTGAGAGTATGGACATATTCAAATAAGATTGTACACAACATATGGGAGAGCATCTTGCATGTGACGTCACAAAATCAAAACTTAAAAAGATCTTAACTTTCTTATCTAATTTTGATGGATTTTCATCAAACGTTCACCAATACGTTTATTTCATGACCTATTTTCCTTGGAAACCTACTTAATTTCAGGGTAAATTATCCCTTTAATGACTCCCTGGCCCAGTGAGAAGGTTTGGATAAACCAACCCCCCATTACCTTGAAGGGGGAAAAATTTAATTAGAGCTGGAGAAACTTCAACCAACACAGACTTCAACTTCAACACAAGAGATGGTGGGTGGAAGGGTGGGGGGGGGGGGGGGGTGGCTACCTGACTCCATGACCCCAAGCAGATGGAATGATACCTCATCAGTAAAGCAAGGGCAGGGAATCATGAGGGCGTATCTGGGCATCAAAACCTAATTACCTCGTGCTGAAATGTGAGTCGACTTGCCATTATCTGGGCAGTTAGCTCTTTTGAAGTCCCATTAACGTCACGCCTGCCTCCCCCGTTTGCCTCCTGTAGCCTCGTTTTCAGGCGCTTGGACTGTTTTTCTTTAAATCGAAGCTATCAGTTACATCCTTGTCTCGTCCAGAAGAAGTGCCCTCTTCATGCCCCCCCCCCTCTTGAGTGCCTCATGTAGTCTGGCTTCCAGGCTGTTTGACTATTGAAAATGTGAACCTTTTAGCTACATTCAAGCATTTTCACCTTCTCAAAATAGCACAGTGAATGAACCCCTGCTAATGAGGGTTAATCTTCTTAATGCATAAAGAGACCATTGATTGATAATACAGTGAATGGGACCATGGTACTGAGAGGGTTAACCCTCTTGGTACCAAGGCGTGAACAGACCATTGATTCATGTTAAACAGTGAATGAGCCCATGGTAGTGGAGGGTTAACCCTCTTAGTACCAAGGCATGAAGAGACTATCAACACAGTGAATGAAGCCATCTCAATGAGGGTTAACTTTCTTGGTACCAAGGTGTGAAAAGACCTGAGACCATCAACACAGTAAATAATCCCATGGTACTGAGAGGGTTATAAACAATGGTGATTCTCCCTTTCCTGTGGACCATCAAGCCGAACACAAACCCATAGAGTGGACAGTCTTTACTTAGACCTGTGATCGTGGAATTTAAATTAAAAATGTGGAACAGCCTGTGAGCTAGGCTATCATCATGGACACCATCTCAAGAAGAAAGAGACTCTTGATTTCTGCCCTCACAGCCTTAATCTGGGCAGGGTTCTTATATTCAGCGAGGAACCTGGGTAGCAGGTCATGATTGGTTTAACCCATCCAATACAAGAAAAGGTGAAGTTGATAGTGTTATGACTGTGGGATAGCAAGATTAGTAGAGGATGAGTTAAATTCTTCTTATATTCATTGACCTAATTGGGTATCAAGTAATGATGCATTTAACCCATCTAATACAAGCATAGGACAGCTTGGTAGTGTTATGGCTGTGGTTTAATGAGATTCTGGTAGAGAGTGAGTTAACTTGTTCTTATATTCAGCGAGAAACCTGGGTATCACGTCATGATTGGTTTAACCCATCCAATACAAGAAAAGGTGAAGTTGATAGTGTTATGACTGTGGGATAACGAGACTCTAGTAGAGAATGAGTTAAATTCTTCTTATATTCATTGACTTAATTGGGTATCAAGTATTGATGCATTTAACCCATCTAATACAAGCATAGGACAGTTTGGTAGTGTTATGGCTGTGGCTTAGCAAGACTCTGGTAGAGATTTAGCTAACCTGTTATTGGGCATGGTTCTTATATTCACCCAAATGACCTGGATGTTAGCTAGGTAATGATGGGTGTAACACATTCGATAGAAGCATAGGTGACATTGGAAAGAGAACCAACAAATAGAAGAATTAGAAATAGAAAACAAATTTGAAAAGTAAAAAAGAAGAATTTGATGATAAGTGATAAAAGCAATAACTAGATGATGACAAGGACGAAGAATGAGAACAATGTGGTAACAAAGACAAATAACATGAAGACGGAAAAAAAATGGAGGAGTCTGCCAGAAAAAAAGATAACATGCTCATGTCTACACCAACAGACAAGAGGTCAATGTTCCACCGTCACATTCTAAAAGTGGCTATTGATTTGTTGCAGCCTTATGACGGATCCTTTCAAACAAGTGCCAACATTAGAAGGGAAACAGATCCTCATTACTGGCCCAAAAGCCCCCACCAAGACGTGATATTTAGAAGAAGCTGTGGGTGGTCTATGACAGCTCACTGCAGATGATCTGTGACTTAACTCTTTATGTGCAATGTGTGTATTTTCTCACCATCAATACATATATGTCGAATTCTTCTTTTTGACTTAATTTTTTTTAAAGTTTTTTTTTTCATCTTTTCATTCATTCATTCATTCAATTTCTTTGATTTCATTATGGTACTTATGCTTCTCCTACTTTGCCATATTCTTCTTCTTTTAATTATCCTTTTTGTTTTTCTCGTTCTTCTGGTCCTTCTCTTCTTCCTCTTCCTCCCTCCTTCTTCTTCTCCTCCTCCTCCTCCTCCTTCCATAAAGACTGAAGATGATCTGTTACTTAATTCTTTACATGTCATTTTCTCATCATCAATACACATAGATCACACAGAGCCTTAGTTTGACTGGCACACAAAGGGTGAAAGGTCAGGTAGCCCTTGTACAATAGCCACTTAACTTGATATGGATCAGCAGTACACCATTATGATGACATGTTCGGATCTCACAGTCATAACTTTACAAACCATTCCAAGAACTTTAGTGACAAGCTATCTTTGTTTACTTTTGAAACACCATATTTCATAGCTACTAATATCTACACTCATACACCCCATTGTCACGTCAGCGACGCAGTGCTGCACCCCTCAACGCATCACTGTGGTGGGGTGAGTTGTGATGTGTGCTATTATGATCTCTGGTCACTACATAGGCTACAGGAATCACTTGGTTTTCAATGACCAGTCCAAAACTCAACTCCAAATATAATTCCGCTTTAAGTCAGTCTCCAGTTGTAGTATTATAAAGAAAGTTCTTGTACAGTAGTTTCTTCCATTATCTGTGGTGTTTACAAAATTTTGGGACTTCATACCGGCAAAAGGGACACACTAGTTTTGAGTATACAGGACTGTAAACTGGATATTTTTCATTTCAAGACTCAGTGACTGGTTAATCTTCACTGCCTTGAAAGTGTCCTGTCTTGTATGGGACTGCTGCTGCTGAGGACATCTGCCAGTTGACACTTTGGCATTACATGAAACATCATGCATCGTTCACAGACGAGCCAAGATTCAAGGCTGTGACAAATAATTGGTCTGATTCCATTTCATCCACTAGCTGCTGCAATGCCTGGTGTGCACTTACTGAGACAATACGATTACAAATGAAGACTATGGTCGCTGCATTTCAATAAAGATAAATAAGGATAGTTTTTCACTTTTTCTGAAAAAGTTTATGAAACTGATTCCTGCCAAGTTCTTGACTTTTGCAAATGGGCCAACCTGTCTTTTAGGCTTGTAGCCATAAATTTAAATTTCGCTCTGATCAGAGGACAGATAAAAATAAAAACAGCAGCCATGACTTGAGACTACTCATAGACAGATGCTGTCCCAATCTTTAGTGTTTGTTCAAATCAAGCCTCATTCACATCTGAATAGTACCTGATCCCCAGCTCTCCACGGCGATAGTGATACCTGTTACCTCACACTTATTCTTAATCCGAAGAAGGGATTTAGATTGAGTTGAGCCTGAGTAGCTGATGAAAAGAGATAGGTAGCAGGCGTCTTGCCAGAGATATGTGATAGTATGAAGGTCACTCTGTCACAGGGTAGAGAGAGTGGATGAGACCAACATCGAGACTGACAGAAGAATTCTTAAAGGGTTACTAAATTAGAAAAATAAGTTCCCCTTATCTATGTAAAATTATCCACTAAAAACGAATTTCACATTCATTTGCCGCAATGAAGTCTCATTTTGACCAAAAATTTTTTAAAAAAGAACGCACGCCTCCAGTAACGTATGAGCAGTCAAAATGCCATAAATGCAATGGCGTAAATAACATATTTTATTCACGCCATTCAAACAACACGTTACCAATGGGAACCCCAAAGCTTGTCTGAGGTTTGTCTGAGTAGCAACAACTAATAGATTCAAAGTGCATTCCATCCATTGAATCTGGATGACAAGACTGACGGAAGAATTCTTAACCCGTTGCTCACGGTTAGATTTTTAGGCTTTGTGAACCACGGTCCAGTAAGGATGTGAAAATTTGTCATGGAACTGCAGTAACCAAAGGGGTGTGGCTTAATCTTGCCCTATAAGGAATTTGCTGTTCATTCAAAGACTCTTGTCTATTGTCTACTGCTCAGTATCTGAGTGCAGAAAGCCAGCCTGCAAATATGCAGGCTCAGCAAAGTATGGGTTATAACTAGACCACCACAATCAAATCTTCTTGTAATTTAGACAGGATATTGTTGTTACTTGAAGTTTTAGGCAACATTTTAATAGAGTATGGCTAGCACTGGTGTATATGGGACATACAGAGTAATTATGTGCAGGTCTCTTTTTGGCAAATGCCATGGTATTATATCTCCTATCAAGCCAACACCACACATGGGTGGTTCGACAAAGTCATGTGGCATCACATCTACTGCAGACTTGGTGCGTATCCATCTATTTGATTTGATTTTTTTCATGGGACTCTTTTGTGTCACAAAAGGGCTCTTCCTAACTTTGCAGTTGGGGGGGGGGGGGGGGGCTAAATCAGCCTGATCCCTGTGTAACATTTCTACTGCATACTTGACCCCCGCCCCCACCCCGCCCCCACCACATCCATCCATCCACACTCTGATAGTGAACATTCTCTCATGCAAAGAACATATGAAACAGAATGTAGCAGCAAGGAGTTAGCATCATTCTCACCGAGTCATATTGATAAACACTTGTGATAGCCTAAACAAGAATCACAAGGCCCTTGAAGAAGATAGCACGAAACAGACACAGGGCATGCTAACACCCTCTTATCTTGAAGGATGCCATATTCAAGACATCCATCGTCACACCAGCATGGTCATAATAACATAGTTTACTGCCTGACGTCAGTCACGAGGTACATATAAACATTCCTCAAGTGCTGAATACAGCTCATGACGTTCACCATTCCAGTCAGGATAGACAAAGCTGAAAAATGAATATTTTGCAAATGTGATCATAACATCATAAAAAAGTCATTTACCTTTTATGTTGCAAACACTTTGGGACAAGTGAAACACATACATTCCATTGAGTTATATTTCGTCTGGAACAAAAAGGGTCTTCTTTGAGTTACCAGCTGGCTTACATTTTCAAACTGCTATTGCCTTTTCAGGTTAACATCCCTTACCTATGTTGTCAAACAAACAAACACATTTACCATTTATGTGCCATATATCTAAATATCTTCACACAAATTAAATAGAGTTATGTTTTGTCTGGAATAAAAAGGGATAAAAATGTCCTACCAGCTGGCTAACACTTTCAAACTGCTTTTGCCTTTTCAGTTGGAATTCCCTAACCTGTGTTGTCAAATCCATTACCAATTTAATCAATGCTCTAATGACAGATGTGGGCTTATAAAATATCAATAAAAATGCCCTTGTACCATAAAAATCAAAATTTATTGCTGTCTGTAATCAAAGTAGAGATATATGTGGGAGAATTGGTTAACTATACATTACTAATGGTAACTCCAAAGCTTATCCAATGTTTGTTCCGCCAAGTGAATTTCAATCATGAAATACAGGTGAATGTAATAACTTGTTACTACAAAGTTAGGAGAAAAGTTCTTAATACAAAAATGGTCTATACACACGATGCAAGTATAAAGGCAAAATTCACTTGAAGCTAATCAAATGTCCCAGTTGTCGCCTAGCTTTGAGGCTGTGGGACACTTCAAATCTAAACGTCAACAAATATACATTTGGGTTAGTAATAACACGACCGTTTCTCCTCTGTTCCAAGTCAAGAAAAGCTGACCCCCCCCCCCCCCCCCGCCCCCTACAGAGTGATTAGTCATCTGCAGTAATACCTGGGCCCTGTTGTATAAAACTTACCATTGATGGTAACTTTGCTTCCTATGGCAACTTCTATAGAAACTTTGAATTTGATTGGCTATCAAGCAGCGTTACCATGGTAGTTACCACTAAAGGCAGAGTTACCATTAATGGTATATTTTATGCAACGGGACCCTGCTTATTGTGTAGTTTTGTTTAGATATGTCCTGATGCCTGGAAATCGGGATAAAATAGCCAATCAGATCATAAGCAAGAGCAGAACTTCAAGGGGGAACAGACGAGGAACGTGTCTGGTCTCTGTCTTCCGTTTAACGACCCGACATATTTCATTTTGATGCGAGAGACCCTTCCAGCAAAAATGTAAATTGGTTGTAAAGTTAAGAGAGCGATGCCAGATGAATTTCAGTGATAACCCTGGCCTGGATTCCAGGCCGTTAGACATTTCTGATCCCAACTAACAAAGAGTCTAGTCCTCTAAGACTAGTCACTGTATCATTCTCCTGTTTGGGCGTGCAAAAGAAGAAATTGAGAATGATTAGTCTACTGCAGCCAGACCCCTCCATTTAATAGTTTGGTTTAGAAGTGGCTACTAGCCTAGAAGTTAGGCTAGCTTCCAGGCGGTTTTGAATTTTGAATCCGTGTCCTAAAATGACTAGGTCTGGCTGCAGTAGACTAATCATTCTCTATTTATTTTCAACTGATCCCTCAAACTGAAAGAAGGCAGGAATTAGTCTTGACAGTACAAGACATAGGAATCTAAACTTGCGATATTCTGGTCTAAAAATGCCAAACAGCCTGAAAGCCAGAGAGAGATTGTGAGAGACAGATAGACAGACAGAGAGATAAAGAGAGGGAGAGAGAGAGAGAGAGAGAGAGAGGGAGGGAGGGAAATATTTACAAAAAGAAGAGAGAACAAGGGACAAATATCCAAGAAAAAGGAAGGAGCAATGGATGGAATATTAGCAGGTAGGTTGGGCAATCAGTTGATATACAAAACATAAACAAAACTTGAAATGAAGAAATGAATCGTAAAACTTGCATAAAACATAGAAATAGACTGATAATAAATTTAGAGGTGTACAAAACAATACCCCAGCAGGAGAAATAGGCTGACACCCAGATTCAATGAAGATTTATTTTTTTACTTTATAGAGTAATTCTACTCTAACAGTAAAGATTATATTAGGGGAATATATATATATACTCACCTTGAAACATCATACAGCGTAAAGTAGATTGGTGGAATGTACATATGCTTTTTGCACAGACACCATCTCTTTGGTCGAATCGGCCGTTGACGAGGCACATCATGTGACATCGCTAGTCCAATTACAAACAAGCACAGCAAAAAATCGGTTGGAACCACCAGTCATTGTAGCTTTCATGAAGTCTCCAAAAACAAAGTCACAGGTTCAAATTCCGGCCGATTTGTACTGTCTCTGCTTTTGCATAGAGGACTCTGAAGTGAGGAGGAAAACTCTGAAGTGATGGAACAAAAACTGAGGACATCCGAGCCCTCTCAAGACGCGATGGCGAAGACACACTCTCAAGGAAAGCCGAGAACAGGTTTGCATCGTAATTCTGTAGATAATTCGTGACTCCGGGGATCACATATCTGCTGCGAAACCCACTCTAAGTAGGCGGAATAAGCGTGTGAAGGTTCACATTTAAAGGAGCTCACATTAAAGGACTCATAGAGGGTTTTGCTTGTCATTTACAGCTGGATCAGCTGGGAACATATCCCCCTTCCCTCTTAAATACTGTGCTTTTAAAAAGAGCAATTAAGCTCGCAATGAGGTATTAAAGTCTTAAAGAGTTATTAAACTCTTGAACAGTCAGCTATTAAAAAGAGCAAATAAACAGTGAGCTATAAGTCTTGAATCTACCCCCTTCCCCTCCCACCTCCTCCTCCTCTCCCTCTCCTGAAGATGACATTCATATCTCTTCAACAGACAACACCAACAATTCACTCTTGAACAGTAAGCTTTTCATACAGTATGAAACGTAGGAAGTCAAATAGTAACTCTATGCATCACAAGTCACACATACAAAACCAACAGTGCAGCAAACAATCTGGTACACATAGGGGTAAGGGCCTATCTCATTAGCAAAGATGCCGCCAAGATGTCTCCAAGACCTCTTTGAGACTGGGAAAAGTCTCCCCCAAATCAAACACATTTTAATTTATACTGCATCTCCCTAGAGACCCGGTTAGTCTCCAGAAGACATGATGGATCCTCAGTTGCCACCAGATGGCCAACCATTTTCCGAGACAATAATACCCACTTCAAGAAGTAAGACTTTCTAGAAATCACACTTGTTATTTCTCAACTAATGCACGATTTGAAGACATAAGACCATATTCTTACCCCCTCAACCCTTCACATCATTAAGCCTTCATGTTCCAATTTCCAACTCTTGTGCAAGTAATATGCATTGTAAGACACGTTCAAGGATGTAGCCAGTGGCTGAAGTATGCATGTCACATGTTTATGCACACATTCACTTTCTTCATCACCGCTGACACTATGTGTGCAATGTCTGAATACACACAATCTTTTTTACAATGCGCGAGTTGATCTAAACTGGAGGGCGTTTCATGAACATTGTCAGCACTGACCAAATGGTCAGTGCTGACAACTTCAGTGGAATCCTCGGTTTTGATTGGCTGAGAGGCACTAGCCTCTGACTGTTACTATGGTAACTGTCAGAGAAAGACAACTTGTCAGACAAAAAATGTTGATGAAATGCCCCCCAGGTATACAGGATTAATTAACATTTCTGGATTTCTGGATTTTCATTTCCATATTTTGGTTCAAAGACTTTCAATTTCTTGGAGGCAGCCATCTGCTCAAAACATACATTTACACATTAGTAAAAGGGCTTTCTTGGGGAATGGAAATTACAAAATGAATTTTAGTCATACATCCGGTAATAACGACAAAGCTTGCTCCTGTAGATAGAAAACAAGTCAGGAAAAAATTAAAATCATCATTTACAGGATGGAGCCTGCTTTGGATATCTGCTTAAAAATGACTTTTAAATATGTTGATGTGTCCGATAAAATAAATACAGTTTTAATATGCATGTTGCATCACTTCATACATGCACTCGTACTGTGCATCACATTTCCCCGACACACTCACCATTATGTATCATTTGTGTAAAAATCCCATAAAGAAAAATGTGTCTGGCAAAGAGGGGATTAATAGTTCATTTTTCATTTGGAGACATAGATGTTTCCTGACATTTAAATATCTCCTTTCAGTCTTTTAAGCTGCTTTTTTCCCCAGCAATGAAGCATTGTGCGTTATTTTTATACAACTCCCTTAGATAAGAATTGTCTGACTGTGTAGGGGTTAATTGTTAAGTTTGCATAGGGATAGGTAAGATTTTTCTTTGACATTTAAGTGAAGCTTTCAGTCTTTAAGTGCCTTATTCCTACCCATAATGCATTGTGCGTTATTTTTATACAAATCCCTTAGCTAAGAACTTGGTCGGGCACAGAATGGGTGTTATATTCATTTTTTGTTTGGACACGTAAGATTTGTCTTGTCTTGACATTTAAATGACTCCTCTCAGTCTTTTTAAGTGGCTTGATCCTACCCATGATGCACCACGCGTGTGGCGGGCCGTCTCTGCATTCAAACCCCACGAGGGCAGTACTAGCGTTAGGTTTTATCTGGCCGACAGGAACTGATTCTGAACAGGGGGTTACTGCTATGACGCACAGTCATTTACTTTGCCATAGGCCCTGGGTGGCTTAGACTCAGATTATCCACACAATACCATGCCCACAGGCCCTAGCCAAGATCTATATCACACAAGCTTTTTATTCACTTTATATTGCTTTTAAAGGTATTTCATGACGCGTGTATCGCGGCGGTTGGTTAGGTTTCTCCATCCGAAAAGCCTGGATTTAATCTGGGGTTACCATTGTGATGTAATACGGTTTAACCCTCGCAGTATCGAACAGTCATGGTCCCATGTTATTTACAACACAGGTTACTGGTAGGTAGTAATCAAGTTTGACCCTCTCAGTATTAACTGAGCATAGTCACAAGTGAATTACAACACAGGTTACTGTACAGGTTACAGGTATGATGTAATAAAGGTTAAACCTCTCAGTACCAACCAATCATGGTCCCATGTTAATTACAACACAGGTTACTCGTATGATGTAATAAAGGTTAACCCTCTCAGTACCAACCAATCATGGTCCCATGTTAATTACAACACAGGTTACTGGTGTGATGTAATAAAGTTTAACCGACCAACAATTCATAATCCAATGTGAATTACAATACAGGTTACTGGTGTGATGTGATAAAGTTTAACTCACCAACAATTCATAATCCCATGTTAATTACAACACAATTACAAGGTGAACCCTCTCACTACCAACCAATCATGGTCCCATGTTACGTATTACACAATCTATCACCTACGGGACCAAATGGGTCAAGAGTATATGCTCATAGATGAATCATTCCATGGAAATACCTGTTAAGTCTTTTTGTGTCATGCATGCATTTGCTCATCAGCAATGTAAACAAAATCCATAGAGTAGCATTCTATCTGGCACAGAAAGACTTAATCATGCTTGAGCTCCTCAATGTGGACTGGGGGGTGTTTCACCAAGCTGTTCGTAAGTTACGAACGACTTTACGAACGACTGGTGATCCCTTCTTGTGCTAAATCAGATTCTCAATGAGCAAAATGTGGTATCGCATTTAGCACAAGAAGGGATCACCAGTCGTTCGTAAAGTCGTTTGTAACTTACAAACAGCTTGGTGAAACACCCCCCAGTAGTAATAAATGAAACCTTCATGCAAAGCTGCCAACTTCCTAGCCTCAATTACAATATTTTATTAAAAAAAAAATTATGATTGGAAAATTAATATTCCTACATTGAATCAAATATAACTTATACGTAAGCTTCTTTGCAAAAATTGAGTATCTTGCTCTAAAACCTGAACTCTCAAGATTTAAAGGTCCCCTGTCATCAAAATGTATGTTTACCTATGTTGATGCAACATGATATGTACATAACATAATATGTACATAACAAAATCACTAACTGTTCAATGGAAATATGCGTCCTATATTTTATAATATTTTTTTCTGTTTTTTTCTCAGCACTGGCGAGCCCCGCCTCCAAAATATCCTCCAACTCAAGATTCCCCCTGTGACATCATCAAAGGTAGAAATTAGCAGGATAATAAGCAGAATTTATGCACCAATTAAACATTGCAATGACTACCTCCACCTGCCCACAAGAGCATCACATGTCTTCACACAATACTATCTAGCAACCTTTCATGTGGGAATAATCGTTTCCTTATGTCAGAAATGTGCTAGCTATGTGATGCTACTATAAGCACTTGCAGGTTGTTTAGTTTGTGCATAAATTATGTCTATTATCCCGCTAATTTCTACCTTTGATGATGTCACAGGGGGAATCTTGAGTTGGAGGATATTTTGGAGGCAGGGCTTATCAGTGCTGAGAAAAAATATAGAACAAATCATTTTAAAATATAGGACACATATTTCCAATGAACAGTTAGTGATTTTGTTCTATACGTAATAAGTTGCATCAACAGAGGTCAACATACATTTTGATGACAGGGGCCCTTTAAGTTAAAAAAAAGGATGTACAGATAGCATCAGTCAAACATGACGGACAAATTGCAGCTCTTTCATTGTTTATACTAGTTCACAGCTTTCTGTCACCATCCTTTCCTTTAATTGAACAAGCTTCTACAAAACTATTGCAGAGTCATCCAGGAACATAATTACATCTTCATCTTAAACCAAGGCTTTATTTCCCCTCACCTTTTTTTAAATGAACTTCCAACATCGCCTCGCCAAACATCGCTAATGTCCTTGCTCCCCGCACAACGCACACATTGTTCACCCTTGTTTAAAATGCTTGACAAGAGTTGCAGACTGTAAACAAGAAAAGGTTACTCAAACACTAAAAGACGCACCCGTTTTTATTTCTTCGCAACGTCCCTCTTAGGCCTATCCGATCTGTCATGCGGAACTGTTTAGGAGTCGGGTAACGTCACCAGGAAAACAAGTGGTGGCTAGCAAAGGCTACAGGGCAGGAGAAGACTTCGGGTGGGCAGAGAGATGAGCAGGGAGAGGGGGAGAGAGGTATATATATTTAGATGGATAAGGATATAGTGATAGAAAGAGAGAAGGGGGAGATAGAGAGAGAAAAAGAAAGATAGAGAAAGAGAGATAGAGAGACATAGAGAGAGATAGAGAGATATTGAGAAAAGAGAGAGATAGAAAAAGAGAGAGAAAAAGAGAAAATAAAGAGTAAGATACTGTATATACCATATATTTCATGGGGGGTTTATTTTCGTGAATTTCGTGAGTCTGGACTATTCGCGAATTTAACGACTTGCGAAATTATGAATATGACGTATAATATATATTACATATGGCGTATACAGTAGAGGAAGAGAGAGAGAGAGATAGATCAAAGAAAGATAAAGAAAGAAAAAAACAGTGCAGAAATATAACATATGAGAAGATTGATGGATGTGAGAGATGGATTGGTATAGAGAGATAACAAGGAAGGATGAATAAGAAAAGGGACTTCAGATTGATATATAAATGGTGAAAGACAAAAAGAAAAAAGGAGGTGAAGATAAGTGACAAGATAATGTGTTGGGAATGCTAACAAGAGAAAGAAGGATATAGAGGAAGAGAGCGAAAAAAAGGAAAAGGAAAGAGAAAAGAGAGGGCCGGAGCAACGGATATATATCAAATGTAGAGAATGGGAAAGAGAGAGACAAACGAGATGGGAAAGAGAGAGAGAGAGGGAGGGGAAGAGAGGTTGAAGGAAAGAGCGAGAGAGAGAGAGAGAGAGAGAGAGATAGATAGATAAAACAGATGGGAAAAGAAAGTGAGGGAGGGAGAAAGAGAGAAGGGGAGAGGGAGAGAGAGAGAGGGAGAGAGAGAGAGAGACATACAGAGACAGAGGGAGAGAACGAGAAAGAAAGAGGGAGAGAGAGAAAGAGCAAGAAGGAGATAGATAGCAAGTGAAACCTCCTTCAGATAGATAGCAAGTGAAACCTCCTTCAGGAAGTTAGCCTCTTGTCTGTTTTGGTGGTTTTAATTTCCATTACAAGCCAGTGCTTTACACCGCTGACACCTTTTAATTCAGGCACAGCTAGACCACAAGCCAAGCAAATCAAGATTGGCTACTCTCTCCTATTCAATGAAACTCTTAGGGTGCATTCACACCTGGCAATATTTCCCCAAGTCTACAATTCGTTTTTTTTTTGGTTCCTCTTGGTTATCCATTAGCATTACAGTGGACTTTTCCCCTTCTTTCTATGCGTTTTCAATGTTCAATGAAACTGTCAGGGGCTACATTCACACCTGGCAATATTTCCCCCCATTCCCCAATTGGTTTCTCTTGATAATCCATTAGCTATTCACATCTGGTAATCAGCACTTTTACGAACCATTCAATTTATGCACTGGATGGATTTGATAGTTCGTAAAAAACTTCCCACATCTCTCCACTGTATTAGTTTTCCTTGGTAATTCATAAACAGTGAAATGGAGTTTTCCGTGTCTTCCTATCTTGGTTTGGTTTGGCCTCTTATATTATGTCATTATACTCCCTTTCTTCATTGCGCATAGTATGTCATATGTTTGACTTGTCATACACTCAAACTGCATGGCCACATTCACCTAGTTCTCACAAAGTCTTTATAGAGACAAGAATACACAGCTTCCACAAAACAAGCCAATGAACCCTCTCTCCCAATCACACATTCCTTCTGCCTTTGGCGAGAAATGGAATTGACGTTTCCAAAGGGATTTTAAAAATCTTAGGTATCATTCATTTTGCCATGATCTTCAAGCAGAGAAAACAGCTTCATTAAATTGCAATTACAGATCCATTTACTCAACCAGTGTAAAGATGAACACAAGAGCCAGCCTCCAGCCCTACACATTAAAGTTTCTCAAGATTCTTTTTATATTCATGTGTTTCTCAAGATTTCATGGCTGTCCTTCATTCTCTCATTTACACAAGCTCATTACCTTTCTTTCCTAAGCTACACATCTCATCTCTCTCCTTATCCTTACTTTCTCTTCATCCCACTCATTATCTCTCTTTCCCTCTCTATCCCTTTCTCTTCCTCTTCCTATGCTTCCATATTTCTCTCACTCACTCCTGCTCATTTTCTTTCTTTCCTCCTCTCTCTTCCCTCATACCCTTCTCCTCTTCTTTCTCTCATTCAATGTCCTTATCTCTGTTTTCTGATCAATCCTTTTTTTTGTCCTATCCTCAATTTATCTCCTTTCTTCCTCTCATTTACACCAGCTCTATATCTCTCTTCCCTCAATGATACTTCTCTCTCCCTTTCCTTCCATTTGTATTCTTCTTTCTCTCATTAACTGCCCTCTCATTATCTCTCTTTACAGGTCTATCACTCTGTTTTCTTCTCCGTAATTTCTCTTTCTCTCACACAAACACAATCTCTCTCTTTTTTCTGCTGTATCGTTCCATATCTCCTTATTTTCTCTTTTTCTTTCTCATCCATTTACTACTCATTATGTATTTTCCCCCATTTACCCCACTCCTACTCCAAATGTGGCTAATTGAAGGGCAAATAACTTTCAGCAAGTTCCTAAAATGGACAATACATGCATTTAAGACCATTGGTTAGAAGATTACTCACGATCACCTTTTGAAAGCCTTTTTGTCTTCCCAGTACAGTATACTCCTTTTAAGGTGTTATCCACTAAGTTTATATCTTCTCTTGACAGTTGAGACACACAATCAGTATCTTATTTATAAAGGATAAAGAGGAATAATTAATTCTTTACCTTCTCAAATCACACCTATGCACAAGCAATGGACACAAATTCTCTACAGAATCACCTTTTTGGCAGATAAAGCATTAAGATCTAAGTTTATATCTTCTCTAGACAGGTAAATCACATTGCCAACATCACAGTCATGAAGAGTAAACAGAAATAGTTAACCCTGCATCTCTTAAGTCACATTTGTGCAGAAGTATTGCACACAATATCTCTACAGAATCATCGTGGTTGGCAAAGAAGGTATTAACATCTAAGTTCTTAGATAGGTTAGGCACATTGCCAATATCAAACTCACAAGGAATAAAGATAAATAATTAACCCTGTATCTGCTGCATAAGCAATAAACACAAATCCATCGTAACAGTACATCGTCTGACACAGAAGGAGTTAATCACAAAGTTTATGTCTTCTCTGGACAGCTGGAAAAACACCATCAGTATCGTACTTAATAAGGATACACAGGCAATCACATCAGCTATTTTCACATTTTTGCATAAGCAATGCAGACAATTTTCTCTATTGTAGTACATTTTCTGGTACAGAAGAACTCATCACTCATCTACTCTACATAACTGAAACAATAACTTACTAATAAAGGACTAACCTAAGAGGGTAACCCTTTATCTGCTATTACAGAATAGGTCGTAAAATCTCTGTAATCTGTCATTGGTTAATTATCCGTAATTGCTGTTCAATTTTTATTTACTGGCAGTACGTCATAACATCACCATCTTGCAAAATCAAAAATTGATACAATAGATACCCATTTTCTTCACACTAATGACAGCTCACACAACACTTCTCATTAAACTTCAAGTAATCAAGGTCAGAAATAGAAACAATTTTGTGACGACTGAGATGCTCTCTGTAAGTATAAATTCATCCAATAGCATCAATACCAATTTTCTAAGCTTCAACAATTTGCATAAAAACTTCATCAATGCCGCATTAAAAGATAATCAGTAGTTTAATATCTACTCTAGACGATTCAGACACAATACCTTACTCATAGATGATAAACCATGTGCCAAGTAATGACAAGATAACCAGCCAATTGCATAACCACTAATACGTTTTCCACAACACCTCACAGATTCTGGGAAAATCCCTTTCCGTTCCGGTTTCAGTGTGGGAATAAGACTAACACAAATGTTCTTTGATTAATTTGACCGTTTCTCATGAAATTTTAACTAATCAAAGTCAGACATGGAAACGATTTTCTGACAATTCAGCTGCTGTCAGTAAATCTAAATCCATCCAATAGCATCAAATACTACTCTTCTAAGCTTCAACATTTTGCATAAAAAATGCATCACTGGCGCATTAAAGAGCCAATCACTAGCTTCAGATCTACTCTAGACAGTTTAGAGACAATACTTGACTCATAAAGGATAAGCCGTGTGCCAGGTAAAGACAAGATAACCAGCCAATTGCATAACCACTAGTATGTTCCCACAACACCTCACAGATTCTGGGAAAATCCCTTTCCACTCCCTGTTCCGGTGTGGTTATAATACTCACACGTCTGGGATATGTTCTTTGATTATTCTGACTCTTTCCGGACATGTCTTACCCACAATGTCACATTTCCTTAAGAGATTCACTACTTGATCTCAGGGGAATGCTTGCTTTTCCTGTAGAAAGATGGACACTGTAAATGCAAATGGTAGCAAAACCATTGAACTACTACCTGCACACATCAACGCCTATCAAACTCTACAAAAAAAGGTACTTCAAATATAGAGCTAAAATATACTGAGGTACATATGTGTCTGGGTTTATATCTTCACATCCTGTAGTAAATGGGTTAATATTGAATGGGCACATGAATGAATTGAACTGAAAGAAAGAAAGAAAGAAAGAAAAAGAAAGAAAATACCATGTCAGAACTTCCTCTGAATAGAAGCACTGACAAGTGACTTTTACTAGGTTTATTATATACTTGATCATTTCAAATAGTGGCGTTTTATTGTACAAAGCCAGAGACTACAGCCAGTCGGCAAGGAGCAGAAAACACGCGTATTTTATTTTCAGCTCTGTAGTCGTGACCTTTATTTGACCTCTCGAACAGCGAAAAAGGTCTCCTTTTCAAACTGCGATTTTGCAATGATTAAACCATATTTTCGTACACTTTCTTTTGCAACTATATGTTGGAGGTAAGAATTTACCAAGTGTGACAAAACATTTAATTAAAACAGGCAGAAAATATTGCAAATTTTAGATAAATATGTGGTTCTAATTAAAAAACACTGAAAATAAACTCCTCAACTTCTCCTTAAAGTCAGGATCCAGCAAAATATCAACCATGTTCAAATCCAAAATACGTGAGAAATGACGAAGTGGTGAACGATCCTAACCAGCCAATCATAGTCCGCAATAATGACGCCTTGTCACTGCCGATTTGATCCTACAGATCCTTTGGCTGAAAATTCAATTTGTTGAAAAAATTAAAAGGGTAAATCACTGTTAGGATTATATTTTATATTTGAAAAAGGAACTGAGTCAGTGAGGCCAACTACAAAGTATTATGCTTCTCGTGCCTTCAAAACTTGATTTACATATTTTTTTGTGGTAATTCTAAATCCAGCAGATCTTGCTTTCAAAAGAAAACATCAAAATAGAGGGGAAAGAGTCAAACTCTTGAATAATTCACGACGGGTATTTATACACTATAACACAAAACTACTGATATGACAGAGTAAAATGACTTACAATCCTTTCGTAAGGAGCCATCTATTGCTGCTGAATGTCACAATATTCTAATTGCAGCAATTTGTGTTGGGTGGCGCGTATTCCTTTCACTTTTTTCCAAATCCATCGCGGAAATTTAGAGGATCTTCATCCTTGCAAGAACCGATCTCTTACAATTCAACCCTGCAGGCCCTTTTCTTCTCTCCTGCAATCCTCCGTTTTCCTGAAAGTTTGTTTTGTTCGATGGCCAACTGAGGATTTCTTGTTCCCAAATGAGAATTATATCATGAATAAAGGCAAATTGAGTGCACAGAACACATTTTGTTTGTTGCATTGTATTTGTAGTATGTTAAACGCAACACAGACAATCTGGGTTTTGTTGTTAGGCAATGGTTCCATCTGAATATAAAATATAAAACTGAGATTAAGGCATGAGGGATTTATGAATAATGGAGAATAGCTGTGAAATCTGCCTTTACAGTTACTTAAAATGACCTATATTCCTTGCTTGATGTGGCATCTGTTACATTGCTGTCGTGGAATGTTATGTGTTTTGTTTTAAGGCAACTGGTTCAACTTCAGCTGCATACTAAATGGAGACTAACTATATAGGGTGTAAAATAAATCATCTGATGCTGTCACAAAAACATTGGCTTTCATCACAGTAGCACAACATTGGGTGATTTCAATTATTTGCTCCAATTATCATGTGGACAGCCTCAATAAACCATGATGATTTTGAGGAAAAAAATCAGTCATATTAAATGAACTGTTTCATGTTGTTTCATTTAGCACCTCATGCAGTTAGTACAGGTTTAGTACATATATTAGGTTAAACAACAGTTGTGGATACAGGCCCTTCTTAACTCTCACAGTGCCATAGAGCCGTATGCGCGTTATGGTGCTTCATACGCTCTATCGATCGGCTGCTTTGTACGCGCGAGCGAGCCACTGTTAAGCTGCCATGAGTGTGCTTGCACGCATTTGTAATAGCAGTCATTGTTCATGCTTATTGCACTGTTACTAAGTGACTCGCACATGCTATTGTTCATCGCTTTGCATGCACCTGATAATCTGTCTTCAGTTACTTGTCTTCGTCTACACCTGTCAGGTTGGCTTTTCTCGAGTAATTAAGAGTTTTGATATCAAATCATAAATATGCCCCCCTCCCAAGAAATGGAGTTGCTTCATTTACACTGATCATGTGCCTGATCCTGTGCAACTTAATCTTTATTATTAGTTTAAAATAGATTAATAAAGTAACTTTGATGTACATTCTTGATATCACAATACAGCTCATAAAATTTGTAACAACTCTGATGCACAAATTTTTTATGTAAAAGTGTATAGGTTTTAAAATATAGTGGTTCGAAAATGCCAAAACAAAAATAAAGCACAACTGAATAGGCCTCAAAATAAACTTGACACAGGGCGGATTTGAGGCGGGCACAATGGGGATTAACGTCGTGGCACTGGGCTCTATTCATTGGGGCAGGCTATGGGTTAACATATGATTGCTAGTCTATACAGTTTCAGACCCATTGATTCAGACCCACACTCACAGACTGACTGACAAGGGTTCGTCGGCATATTCTCATCCTTACTATATATATACCCAAGCTCTTGCCATCATATCCTGAGTGTTTCCCCCCTTCACTCTCTCGTGTTACTTGCCATTTGCTGGAGAGTTTAACATAAATCTAAAAGCCAGATGAGGATTTACCGCTCCATATTATCTGTCTCAAACACGCAGCGCACATTTAAATGCAAATAAGGAAGCACATTGTGAAATGGCTTTTGACCTTTTTGCCATAAAACACTACAAAGAAAATGGGACTTTTGCTGTTGTAAACCAACCGATATGAGAGTAAGCAATAGAGAATGAACCATCTTGGAACCAAGCAATGCAATTCAAATAGAAGTATCGCCATGAAAATGAGAGGGCTAGCTAACTAGTAGGAGGATAGGTGGGCCCCCTATTGCTGATTGATATATATATTTCAGGAATCTTTATTGATTGACAGATTTATTCCAGTGTCTTTTTAACAAGACCAGCCCTGTCCATAATGAAAGCTCCGTCATACTGATCAGCTCATAAGATAAAGACGCGACATGCACAGATGCTGCAAAATTGAACAGGAGTCAAGAAATGATAATAGTCATGAAGCAACAGCCATTCCGACATGTACAAAATTAGGTATTCAATGTTACACAGAATTTCTGCTAAGTAGAACAAAATCCCAGCACCCTGGTAATGTTGATCGGTCTCCAAGAAAGAGACAAGACACAAACAGATGATGCAAAAAGGATCGAGAGACGGGGTAACTTGTAGAGATGGAAGACACCATCAGATGCTCTCGTGTTGCTCCTGCTCGATCTTGAGAACGCTTTGATGAAGTGAGCACTCTCCAGAAATGTGCTGCAACAACATTCACCAGGCTCGCCGAAAAAACAAAACAATTGGATCAACTAGGATGCCCGCTCTCTCTCCCTGTCTTTCTAGAAGTTTCTGTAACAGGGTTAGGGAATATCCATGTCAGCTCATCGGTTAGGCGGCTTCAGAGAATAAAAACAAACATGTCATGACGTTTCACTTAAAACAGGTTCCATTTTTACATCGAAAGATTTCTGTCTTCCAAATCCAGGAATATTTTTCCAATGAGTAATACATCCACGTCACGCTTTGCTATGTCATCAATCGATCCACATCTTCCTGCACCCTTTCCAAGAAGATATCATGAGAAACAATGGGTGGGATGTGACAAAAACGGAGGCAATACAGATTCTCCTGCTCTCAGCTGACTTGCATCAGTTTAGTTGTATCCTTGACACCTTCAAACAAACACATTTGCAAAAACTTTGTATTTCCAAGAAGCCAACTTCGCAAATAGTGAATGGATCAATGAGTGAACAGTCAACAATCACTAAATGCACTTCATTCATTTGGTTCTATCAAGCAAACATAAATATGCTGCTTTTCTTCCATGAAACCAACATCAGGAATACTGGATTGGACTATGAGACGGAAAAACATGACACTTCAACATTTGTTGCATCCTTGACACCATGAAACAAACAAATAGTCTCAAGAACTTTGTATATTCCAAGCAGCAAACATTGAGAGTAGTGAATTAGGCAATGAGCCAAAGAAAACGGCTTGGCAACAGTCATTACTTATTTCGCTTACACACTCCGTACTATCAAACATAGCTGCCGTCCTTTCAGGTAAACAACACCAGCAATACTGGACGGGACTAAGAGATGAAAAACGTGACAATTCCGAGTGTTGTTTCTACCTACACCCCCTCAGCTTCCAATCCTATCAGAGAACGAGCTGCTAACTTCTTCCACAAAGCAAGTGCAGACAAATACCACCCAGTCTAGCCAGCTAACTTTCTCCAATAGTTCTCAATTACACCCCCATTTGCGCACAGTAGGTTCTGGCAGAGACCCACCGAGAAAGCGAGTTCATGGGACTGAGGGATAATTTTTCACCTCACGGGGGGTTGATTCGAGATGATATGCAACCGTTTCTTTGGAGCCCTTCTCTCTTGAGGTGCCCAGAAGGTAAATTACTGCCGACAATACAGACACTCTGCATTCAAAACTAATTCAAAGTAGAAAGTCAAGAATATTATACTTTATCGGAAAAAAAAGGTACCTGGCATTTTTGTATTACGTACAGTAAGCAGATCATCACACACACTATACAAAGATGTCAACAACTAGTCTATGCTTCAGGCCTTGTAATGTGTGGGTATATACATGACGACTAACCAATGCTTTATACATCGATGTATGGAGACGAATGAAGTCTGAAAGCATAGGCTAAGCCCAGCTCTGAAATGAGCAGCATGTAGACAAGAACCAGAGCTTAGTCTAAGTATCCAGACATAGGTGTAAAGAAGGGCTCATTTAGTGCATGTGCTGGAATGACAACTAGTCAAAAGCAAACAAAACATAGATAACACAAATAAACTTTAGTCATGACTGCCACAGACTGTCCTCCAAAAACTAGGCTTTAATTCAAAAACCCCTGAGGAGAGTTAATCCTCTGAGGAAAAAGATGAAACGGGAATCTCAATAATGCAAACACACAGGTTTGGAAATAGCAATCAGTCTAGAAACGACCTACAGTATGTACAGCACAATCCTTTGTCATGATATAATTATCATGATATTATCATGATACTTTTTTACAAGGGTATGCCTGGTCTATGTGATTTGTGTGTATAGCTTGTGCAAAATTGCCTCAGTGGTGCATATCGAGTTTAAAAGACTTGTCTTAATTGTACTGCGAAAGTAATAACAAGAAACAAAACACAGCACAATCAGACACTCAAAGAAGTAAATAAGAACAAAAAAAGAAAGAGCTTCTTTAAAGTTTCATCAATGGCATGTAAAGAGTAAACAAAGGTTGTTTAAATCACATTACAAAAATAAACAACATGAGACACAACACATCACAATCAGTACTTTAAGAAGTAAAGCAGAACAAGAAATAAAAGATAAATAAGAAAAGAACAGGACGAAGCACAAGACCTGCTTGATTGTATAGAGCGCAATGGAAAGAGAAAAGTTAATAACATGTAGATTTTCAAAAAAAAAACTACATTACAAAAGATAACATGAAGAAAACACAGCCCAATCAGAAATAAGCATATCAATGAATAAGGAAGAGAAGAACAAAAAAAAAGGAGAAAAGAAGATAAAGAAGAACAAGAAGAACGACTTGGCTGGATGAGCACATAGCATATAAAAAAATGAATGCAATATGTTGTTGAAATGACATTACAAAAAGCAACAACATGAAAGAAAACACAACCCAATCAGAAGAAGAACCCGCAAGCATAACAAAAAAAAATCAGGAAAAGAAGAAGAATCGTACAAAGTGAGTCATAAGCGATACGCATACATGAAAGCTAACCCTCCCTTTGGTGGTGAGTACATGAGCCTTTGGTCTCGTGGCGACGTGTCGCGCTGAATTATTCAAGCCACGGCAGCATTTCGGATGGTTTGTGGTCGGCCACGTTCTGTCAGCTTGTCAATCCAGAGGCTCAGACCGTAGAGTTGCAATTTCATTTTGTCTCTAATCTAGTTACTTTTTTCTGGCATGTTTTTGATGAATTTTGAAATTCATCTTTTTTAATGAAAACTCGATACATGTCCTAGACTAGACATAACAAAAAAAATGTCTTACTTCAAGGAAGTGTAATATTCTTGAAACAAAATGTGATTCAATTTTTAAAAAAAAAATCCCCCCATAATGCCAAAGTGCATAAGAAAAAGATCTTTTCTTTGGCAGGCAAATTAGCCTTATAACTCATAACGAGCCATAAGTGGATTATATTACCATGGATCCACACTAATCTCCTAGAGCAATATTTTATCTAGCACACAACAGATTAATGCTGAGAAAACACGATTCATACTGTGTTTAAAGACAGGATGTCCCGTACTCAAAAGTCATGATACTCAGTAGGAATCAGCAGTATACCCTAACAGTAATGTGTATGAAATTTCACAGTCATAGCTATACAAACATTTTCAGGAGAAGTGAAAAACTATCCTTGCTTATGTTTGAATCGCAGCCAGCATTGTCTTCTTTCACAATCGTATTGTCCCTCCCAGTGCGTGATGTGGGCATTGCTTCCATTGAACGCATGCACCGTGGAGCAGACCGATGCGGACCAAAGCATACAGCGGTCTCCAGTCTCTAGGCTAAAGGTTTCGGACGACCCGCACAGAACTTCCTCAAATCTACTGATCGATATCATTTACCCTGACTCTCAATCCTTTTTGCATCATCTGATGGGAGGGGAGTTCTAATACATTATCTTCTTCTATTTTACATGTTTTTTTTTAAATAAATTTTGACCTGCAAAAGGGAGACCCTATCTTTAAAGTTGTATGTAGCAGACCATAATGTATTGCTTCTCTCAGGGTTAACTTACCCCTGATGCTTCGTTAGGGTGCGGTGTCATGCATGTTAGAAAGGTACCAAAAAATGTACGGCTCGTGAATTTTTCTCACTTTAGCAAAAAGTAGGTCAAAGGGAAAGCCAATGCTCATCATTCGGATACACTCCAGCTCAAAGGAATTGGCATAGGGAAAGGGAAAGGGATCGAAGAAAGGGAAGGAGCCGCAGTCATCCAGTTCAGCATGAAACATGATGCTGTTTAGGCTATAGCATCGTAGTAAAAACTATCCGAAGGTGAGGCAGAGATAGTGAAATTATTTTGTATTCTGCGAGCATCAATTGATCAATCATGTTCCTAGAATACTCATGAATATTCATAGATGGGATATAATTGAATATATCAATCTCTTCAACTTCAATCTTCAACTTGTTCTTTACTGAGCCCAAATGTATGTATGCTGGCTTTTCTTCACTCAGATACAGAGAAGCGCGACTCCCTCGCGATCTGTTGTACTGACAACAGACGACGGGCTATGAATAACTTTATAATTCCTTATCGTCAGGTACAATGAAGCCACACCCTTTTGATTACTGTAGTTCCACGATAGATTCAGATATCCCAACTGGACCGGGGATCACAAAGCCTGAAAATCTAACCATGAGCAACGGGTTTATCTACTTGCTTTGGACATCGATCATCCCTCTTAATATTGTAAACAAAAATTACACAGGGGCTCAGAGTGTCCTACCCGGCCCTGCTTAGCAATGCCAACAAGTCTACTCATCAAGAGGCTGGGGATACTATAATCATGGCCCTGTGTGATCACATGATACAGGAAAGTATCAGGCACACAGATATGTGCACCATCTCCACTCCCTGGGAAGCATTCCTTGCTTGCACATGATAATGGGGCTTGGTCAGGATCTTTTGAGGTTTAAATGAGTAAGGTTTAGGACCAGCAAAACATGTTCAGCCTCCCCATAAACACTGCCTTTACCATCCCTTTCAGTCCTCAGACAACTCCCCCAGCCCAGGAGTCACTTGCGTACTAGAACGGCCAGCAAACTTGTTCTAGCTCCCCATGGAAGCTGCCTATATGCTCCCTTTAAGACCTCAATTAACTCCCCCAGCCAAAAGTTGCCTGGTTGCTGGCACAGCCTTCTCCACCCAGACTAAAACTTCATGTCGCTACCCACAGAGTGAAGAATGCTGCGAATTAGGGGGCGGCGGGCGGTACAAATTAGACCTCATTCGGTCCTGCAGTCAGACATGGGGTCACGGCTGCTTCCGCAATTACGCCCAAACACCTACACCCCTACTAACTGAATGGTCTCACCTTACCTTCACCCCTCTCTCTACCGCCCTCGCAGGCTGTCCAGTAGACATGTTTGCAGGAGTGGAATTTCGTCAGGATGTCTTTAATATATACGTGAAGTGTTTTTCAGGAGCAGAGATTTAAATGTAGTGCTATTTTGCATACTCAGAGAGTGAGAGAAAGGAAAGAGAAAGAAAGAACAGGAGAGAGGGAGAGATAGAAAGAGAGAGAAAAAGCAAGAGAGAGAGAGTGGCAAGAGAGAAAGGGAGAGAGATAGCGACACTTCCTGTTTAGTGTGTGTGATGTTTCATTTAAAAAAACGCATTTCATGAAGATGCAAAAGGTATCATACGTAAAGTATTAAAAAGACAAGATTACTCATGCATGAACTTCAGTACCAGCATTTCATGTATAATACTATTAGGAAAATGAAATCGTCAGTGATAGTTGAAAAATTAATAAAAAGGTATTCAAACTATATTTCCCTGTAAGCAAATATATCAAATTCATGAAATAGAGATGGTATAATCTAGTCTTCAATGAAAGCTTGATCCTAAGTGTTTTGTGACAAAATATTGGTTTCTTTCAGTATCAGAAAGATGTAGAAAGATGTAGAAAGAGGTAATCTGTCACACCTGAGATTTTTATCATTACAGGAAAAAGAAAAGAGAGAGAGAAACAAAGGTTGAGTTTGTATAAAAGGTATGCATCGTCTATTTCTTGTAGATCAAGCATATGGGTAAAACATTTATCTGAGAGTCCATGGGGGAGGGGGAGGGGTAGGGATGAGGGTGGAGTTAGGGATGGCAGCTGGGGTGGAGTAAGGGGGTGGGGGGGGGGGGGGGGGTTAGGGTGGCGGCAGGGGTAGGTGCGGAATTAATACAAGTGCTGCTCCCATGTCGGCAATTCACTTCAGAAAGGGGGTGTAGATCATGTGATGCTCTATTTCTTGAAATCCATCCATATAGGGGTGGTATCATCAAACTGTGAAAGAAGGTTTTCACCGAAGACAAAAGAACAGAAGGAGGGTAGTTCAAGTGTAGTCTGCAAATACAGTCCCTTTGTCATTCATCCAGTCTGTCAGTCAGTGAGTTTGAAACAATGGGTCTGAAATGCTGAGACTAGATTGCTTATGTTCTATATGCTTCCTAACAAGGCATTTGCAGCAAGTCAGTCTGTAGCCTTACTCCCATCAGACATATCGTTTTAAAGGGATAGTTCACCCTGAAGATAAGTTGGTTTCAATAAAAGCAGAGCATGAAAGAAACATATTAGTGAAGGTTTGCCCTAAATCGGTCAAAGGAAAAGAAAGTTATATGACTTTAAACTTTTGGTTTTGTGCCGTCATGTGCGAGGTGCTCTCCCATATGATTTTTTTTTTAAATGTGCATTTTTTTTTCTAAAAGATATGTATCCTTTTACCTGTGCATTTCATTAGAAATACATTGTTACACACATACCTGTACAGATAAAAAAATCATTCTGTTGCCAAAAACAGAAAAAAGGCAATTTATGGAATTATTTTGTACACAACATATCAGAGAGCACCTTGCAAGTGATGTCCCAAAATCAAAACTAATCCTTTGAAGGATTTTCATCAAACTTTCACTAATATGTGTCTTTCATGTGTCTCCTATTATTGAAACCAATTAAATATCAGGGTGAACTATCCCTTAAAGACAGTGTCATAAGTCTGTGGCTGAAGACTAGATCAGTGGTGTGTGGGTTGTGATGAAATCAATTCTCAGAAATCGAGGAGAGAAGGGAATACATGAACACTTGGAGAACAAGTGTCAACAAATGAGAAAAGGAGATAATTAACACATATAAGGAAGAATCAATGAATTTTGCCCAACAAGCTAAGCTTAAGTGAGATACCTGTTTTCCCCCAGACATTTGATTAAGTCTAGCCCTTCAAAATGATTGTCAGATCAGTAATCCAATGTATATAGGACAATATGGATGACTTAATAAATCGTACCCAAAAAGCTAAGCTTAACTGAGATTCATGTTTTTCCCCTGATATTCAATGACGACAAACTGTTTAAAACAATGTATTTCTTTATAGAATAATGAAGGAAATAATAAACCTTGCCCAATTAACAAGCTAAGATAAACTGAGTTGCCTATAGGCTATAGGCTATGAACATTTCATGTACCATTCTTTCCACAGTAATTACACCGACAAATCCCTTTGCGAGGTGTGAATAGTTTAATAAAAAATCAAACAAAACCCCGTATGACCAATGAGTAAAATAAGCTGTGTGTGTACAAGTAATATGTACCATGCCCTTGGTAGAGTATCCTCTCAAGCTTCATCAAAACAAGATAAAATTCCACTCTCCAGTAATAAAGTCACATGAGAAACAGGATATCATTAATAATCACTTTCTGATTATACATCACAAATCCTTTTCTATTCCTGTAATCTTCTTATTTTGCAGCCTTCCTGAGAATTTTTTTTGTGCATTATTTTTAAAAGATGATATACTTCCTCTTCCTCTAAGAGTGAAAAAAAAAGCAGGAGGAAGAACCGGTAGGCCTGTTAACAAAGCGGACCTTGAACTTGAAAATCTCCTCAAGCAAAAATCTAAAATAGTATCATAAGTGTTAGTGAGAGTCACCCAAGAAAGTGGTTTAGTACCACATGGCAGCTTTTGCGTCAGAGATTTAAAACCACCAAATCCTTTGAAATCATGACACATTAGATGATGAGTCTATACTTGTTCATATCTTATTGTAGAACTTTTGGCATTAGAAAAAGGAAATTCAATTTTTAAAATGTGAAGCGTGCCACTTGAGCTGGGTTGAATAAACTTAAATCTTGTTTTTCCCTCATATTTCCATTTCCTACTTGCGTTGTTTTCTTCCTAACCCTTTGCCATATTTCATTACTTCAACTTCCTTTGTTTCTTTGTGCTTTCTGCCTCCTTCCTCTATTCATTATCTTGTTACTACTCTTCCTTTCAGTTATTTCTTTACATCATCCAATTCTTTCTTTCATTTTCTCCTTCTTCTTTCCCTCCTTTTCCTCTTCTTCCTTTTCTTCTTCTACTCATTATCTTACTGCTACACCTCATTTGCCTTATTCATTTGTATCATCCAATTCTCCTATTCATTTCTCCTTCTCCTTTCCCACCTTTTCCTGTTCTTATTCCCTTTTTTCCTCTATTCATAATCTTACTGCTGATTTTTTTGCCTCATTCCCTAACATCATCCATTCTTCCTTTCATTTTTCTCCTGCTCTTTTCCATTCTTTCCTCTTCTTGAGACATACTGTAGATACAGAAGTTTAACTCTCTGAACGCCAACTTCCAATGTCTCCATCTCCTTCCCTCTTTTTCCTTTTCATCGTCCTGTTCTTCCTCTGTTAACATTCTTACTGCTGCTTATCCTTTGTTCCATTTCCTCCCCATTCTATCCCCATCTCATACAACTGATCTTGCATTTTCTTCTTTCCCCTCTCCTGCACTCTCATTTCTTTTCTTCAAAATGGAATTATGATAAGAAAATAAGTTCATATCTTCATAAGAAATAAAACATGCTACCTGGGACATGCACAGCAGCTCAAAGGAATTGGCATAGGGAAAGGGAGAGGGAGGAAAGGGAAGGGGCCACAGTTTTAAACCGCAGGATATATTTTGTCCAGTTCAGCATGAAACACGAAGCTTTAGCCTAAAAAGCATCATTTTTCATGCTGAACTGGACAAAATATACCTCAGTTTAAAACTGCGGCTACTTCCCTTTCTTCCCTTTCCCTATGCCAATTCCTTTGAGCTGCAGTGTACATACTCATTATGATGTCCATTGTTTATTTGAAATGTGGAAAAATAAATATGAATACCTTGTTATTATTCATACTGAAGAACTTTAACTCTCTGAGCGCCCACAGCACCCAAGCACACCAGCAAAACACAGGGAGCATCAACGGCCCGGGAAGCTTAAACTCCCAAAACTACCTCATGCTCTAATCTATGTCTCTCCTTCCATGACTATCTCCCCTCTCCAACATAAGCGTGCGTGTCCTTCTCTCTCTCTCTCTCTCTCTCTCTCTCTCTCTCTAGAAACATGCCTGGGCCTCCTAGCAGGTCTGTAAACACGGCATGCCCGCATACAGGCTCCCAGGAGAGCCGAGTAGCAAATATTTTGAGTGGATGTTTGAGTGCGTACACAATATGTTGTCCGCGGGGGGTCTGTCCGTGCTCGTAAAATAATCTTGATCTTCTTGATTTCTTTGTTTGCCTCGACGACGCAACGCTGGAATACTCTCTCTCTTTCTCTTTCCTACCAAAAAAAAATGGGCTCACATGTTTCTCTAAAAATGTTAGCAAGGAAAGCTCATAAGCAGACAACAAACACTGTAAGTGGCTGTGTGATTAACTTAGAGTTGGGTAATTAATCTAAGTGTTTTCTTCAATGTAGGGGGCCTTCTCCGTGCTCGTAAAATAATCTTGATCTCCTTAATTTCTTTGTTTGCCCTGACAACGCAACACAGGAAATACCTTCTCTCTCTTTCCCTCCGTAAGATAAATTGGACCGACGTGGTTCTTTCAAAATGTTAGCAAGGAAACCTCACATCATAGGCAGGCAATAAACTCTGTAAGTGGCTATGAGATTAACTTTGAGCTGAGCGTATTCTTCAATCAAAGAGACAAATAAATTGTTAATAATGCTTTGTCAAATATATCACATTTACCTAATATTGTCTGTGAGCATAAAATATATCTCACAATGAGGTTAATTCTCTAAGTCCCACACGCAGCTCTTTATTTGCATATTAAGTAATTCACACAACTCACACACGTTTATCTGTCACACAAAGGGTTAATACGAACCTGGGTTATCTGATAATACTCTTTGTTGACCTCATCTGTATTATAATAGAGGCTTGAACACTTTGCAAATCCATAACAAAAAACTGAAAGATATTTCATATCATAAGCCAAGTGTTCGACCTCTAAAATAGGCAAATTATTAATATTTTATCCTGAAATATAGAAAGCGTACCATTCAACTTTTCATATGCAATTGCATGGTGAATTTGGCCAAAAAAATGCACAAACATCCCTGAAAGAAGCGATTTGTGTAGTAACACAGGGGTTAAGAACATACGAGAGAATCATGTTTTCAGAGCAAGCATGTAATGATAATATTATGAAGAGAAAATCAAGCTAGACAATCACTTCTTGGGCAGATTTCTTGAGATGATGCCAGCTTCAAACTCAACTCTAAATGCGGAAGCGCTATCTGGGCATCACTCCAGCGTCTCAAGTCCAATGTGCGCCTGTTAGGATATGAGTCTTAGTGACCACTGTGGTATGTGCCAATACCAACGCTAAGACTAGACATTTCCTGACATTCAAGGTTAGAGCCAACATTATGGATAGCTCTTCCAAACTATGCTTATATATTCATATCTATGCATGTATACATACATCTTAGTGACCACCTTTTCATGTGCCAATACCAGTGCTAACAAGATGCATATCCTGACTTTCAAGATTGGAGCCTAAAATTCCAAACTAAGCTAAGCCCTAGAATTAGAACTATCTCTGTTTTGAGAAATCCACCTCCTGGTACCCTTTACCGATAACAGTGATAACACAAAGCATATCCTGACATTCAAGATTGGAGCCTAAAATGCAGATAGTGCTTCCAAACTAAGCTAGACACTGGACTTAGAACTATCTCTGTTTTGGGAAATCCACCTACTGGTACCCTTTACCAATAACAGTGATAACACAAAGCATATCCTGACATTCAAGATTGGAGCCTAAAATGCAGATAGTGCTTCCAAACTAAGCACTGGACTTAGAACTATCTCTGTTTTGGGAAATCCACCTCCTGGTACCCTTTACCAATAACAGTGATAACACAAAGCATATCCTGACATTCAAGATTGGAGCCTAAAATGCAGATAGTGCTTCCAAACTAAGCACTGGACTTAGAACTATCTCTGTTTTGGGAAATCCACCTCCTGGTACCCTTTACGAGCATGTAAAGCCCCTTGACTCCCTGACCTTTCGACGTTAATCTGGAAGTCAAGCTCATCATCAGCTCTGACAAGTCTGGCTAACTATAGTCATTATCACTGTCAGAACGGCTCTCTCACATCTATAGGGGCTTCTTTCATGATGGCAATACCAGTCCCAATGTTATTGTTAGGACTAAAAATAGAGTTAAGAAACACACAGAGAAACATGTGAAGGTCAAATTTTCTTGAAACGTCATTGTGTATAAAGTTCAGAATAACTATAGTCATTATCATTTTCGCAATGACTTTCGCATATCTACAGGGGTTTCTTTCACGACACCTATACCAGTCCCGATCGTGTCATGTATTGGTATGCGTATTCAAATACCAAATATATATTCAAATGCCAAATACCAATTGTGTCGTGTATTCTGTGTAAAGCTCAGACTATCATCATTATCATTGTTAGAATGGCTCTCTCATATCAACAGGAGCTCCTTTCATGACACCAATACAATGGTGATTTAATAGCTGGTATGAATACCAGTGATAAAAAGAATAGGCCCCTGAAGGTCAAACAAACATCAAGTAGTAATTTTGGCAAGTGAACCAGCCAGTCAAGAGTACTGCCATCCAATGGAGGCTTCTTTCATATGTCAATGCAATGCTACAACCAAGACCAAATCTAGCATTCTTCAAATGGAAAGGGGGATATGATCGCATCCTGTCATCCAATTTTGTGGTTCTTTCATATTGTTAATGCAATGCTAGAACCAAAACCAAATCTAGCATTCTTCAAATGGAAAGGAGAATATTGTCTCATAATGTCATCCAATAGAGGGTCTTTCATTTTGACAATGCAATGCTAAAAGCAATACCAACTATGATCGCAACTTCGCAAAAGCTCTCTCTGCAAATCTCAGGATCAACAACTGTCAAATATGCTTAAAATAACTTCAAGAAAGGAATATCTATACAATATAAATACTTCCCCATCAACAGCATCAGAACAAGACCTGTGAAAACACTGAAAGGAAACATTCATCTTGAAAGCTCAAATCATTCCCTTGATTCTCATTGTGAAATAGAATATCACATGAACAGGGAGGGTACCCCATATGTGGTGCAATGTTAATATTAGTATTTGTAGAAAAAAAAACAGCACTTAAGTCAGGCAAAACAGAAAACACTTGAATTTTTAGCTCTCAAAATGTTGACAATTATTTTGGAGCAGCCTCTATTTTTCTCATTTCGTCTCAAGAGGCATTCTTCTAGAAAGCAATTTGAGGTAAAATGCATACTATGTGTGTTCATGTGTATGAGTGTGTGTATGTGTATGTATGTGTGTGTGTGAATGTATGTGTGCATGTGTGTGTGTTAATGTATGTGTGCATGTGTGTGTGTGTGTGTGTGTGTGTGTGTGTGTGTGTGTGTGTGTGTGTGTGTGTAAATAGTGCTTACACAGAGAAGGGAAGAAGGAGAAGAGAGATTTTTAAAATCAGTTGGGATTTGGAGGAAGGGGAAGTGCAACCCTAAAGCAGAGTTCTTAAGCTTCAGATTCTCTAAAAGATAACCCAGATAGGCATAATTTTAATCTCCTTTTCCCTTCCTTCCATTTCATTCAATGAGTCAATAACACTCTGTATGAACTCTCCCAGGAGCCTTTCACAGGGTTGCCATTAAAGGCAGCGTAGCCCTTTCACACCAGTCATGGAACTCGGCAAGGATCAACAGTGTACCCAAAGTATAACATCTTACAGTCAAAGCTTCTCAAACCTTTTCAGGAATAGAGAATTACCCTTGTCTATGTTAGAGACACCCCATTTAGTAGTAGCCATATAGTTTAGATTCATATATTGTATTGCCCCGGTCAGTGCGTGATGCGTCGGTCAGCATGCATTGCCCGTATCAACGCATCTATGCGGTACAGACAGTGGTCTCTGGTCTCAATGACAATGACAATGGATTTATTTCTTCTACAAGTATCTTTAGGAGATATTGGGCTATCTTTTCGAAATTTTAGAGTTCATTGAGTAGATAATGGGCTATACGTAGGAGATATTGGACTATCTTTAGGAGATAATTTTGAGATATATTGTGAAGATAGCAGAGTATCTTTCCAGATATATTGGGCTATCTTTTGGAGATTGTGGGCTATATTGTAGAGATGTTGGGCTTTCGCTAGGATATATTGGGCTAAACTGAGGAGAAAGCAGGGTATCTTTTCTGAGATGATGGGGTATGTAGCACAATTGAAATCAGATATTGTCAGGGGAGGCACAAGGGAGATTGATGGCTAATGGAAAGAGAAGAAGAACACTCCAAGGGAATAGGAGCAAAAAAAAAGGGGGGGGGGAAGAAGCTCTTTCAGGATATATCAGATTTAATCTGTTCTTTACTGAGTCCATGTATTTGAGGGCTAGCTTTTCTCCACACAGACACTGGGCAGCGCAACTCCCCCATAATCTGCTACAAAGACGATAGACGACAGACTATGAATACATTTCAAATTCTTCATAAGGGCGCATTTGAGCCACACCCCTTTGGTTACTGAAGTTCCATGGCAAATTTTGACATCCTCACTGGACCGTGGTCCACAAAGCCAGAAAATCTAACCCTGAGCAATGGGTAAAGGTTTTGTAAAGTTTCTGGAAAAATATAACTGAAATCAAAAACTTTTTGAAAAGGTGATGCTTTCATAAAAGTCTAACATAGTAATATATATAGTTATATTTTTGTAAGAGTAATGCTTTTGGTTAGTAAGGGTTGTCAGTGCCAGTAATAAAGATGGAAATAAAGGAGATTTACCTAAAGTTGGCGAGTAAAGGAGCTGTATTAGGAGATTCCAGTACCCTCTCCTTAAAAGAATTGCAGGTGATATTAAATTGTTACTGCACATTAGAGGTAGGTGTTTGGACTTGCAATCGATTCAGATCAATTGCAACTCCTTATAAGCAGGGCCATGAACCCTGTCACAAAAAGAAATGTGAATGATTGCAACTTGTCTTGCGATTGGTCTCAATCCCAACTTTGATCTTAAAAAAAAACAGATACAGAGAATACAGAAAAAGAAAAAAATAGTTTGTCTTGGTCAATTTTAGAAATAGGAATTTGTGAGAAGTATCTCTGAACATATCACTTACAATGAAATGATGATGATGAGAGATTGCATCAGTCAGGATTGCTAGGGGCTGTGTTAGCTGGGTTGATGGAGTAGGGGATTAAGATAAATGAAAGGGAAGAGAAGGTATAGCTGAAGGAGAGAGAAGGGTAGCCCTTTTGAAGGTAAACAAATGTTATTTTATAGAAACCACAGAAAATGGAAGAAAGTGATGTGTAAGAACTTCCCTCCCAGTGTCAAAGATGGAAACTAACTTTGAGCTGAGCTATAGCTATCACTAGATTTTGAGGTTTTGGACGACCCGTAGCCTAGAGGCAGAGGTCACAGTCAGCCCACATCACAGTGTTCCACTCCACGCTGTTCATCTTAATGCGGACAGTGTGTGGACTGGCAGCATTGCACCAGTGTCTGCTTCAATACTGTATATGAACGTAGACTACAATACCGTGCATTTCAAGCGTAAACAAGGATAGTTTTTCACTTTTCCTCAAAGTATCGTAGAGGTATGACTGTGAGATTTCATACATGTAATTGTAAGGGTATACTGCTGATTCTGGTGAGTTTCATGACTTTTGAAAATGGGCCACCCTGTCTTAAAATATCACAGTGCGGCTCTGCTCTACATTCGCAAGAGGTCATAGTGGGATATCGATGACAAAGTAAAAGAAATGAGATTTACAGGAGATAGAGATAAGTCAAGGAAGAACGGATCACTATGACAGGATTTGCAGGAAAGGGAATAGATACACTGATACAGGAAGAGAAAAGTGGATTAGGGGAATTTTGGATAAGATTGGGATAAAATGTGAGTAGAGAAAGATATGGGGGGGGGGGCAGAGAGAGAGAAAGAGAGAGAGAGAGAGAGAAAGAGAGAGAGAGAAAGAGAGCATTTATGTCAGTGGTAGCGAGACGGGGTGGAATGGAAGAGATATAAAAGGGGAGAGAGACGTAGAAAATGAGAGAAAGAGAAAGAAGAAGAAGACAGAAAGATGGAGATAATGATAAGACAAAGAGATATAAATAGAATGAAAAAATAAGAATGATTTTGGTTTTTACTGCATTCTTTTGATTGCACCAGTTAGACATGTAAGCCAGTAATGTACTTGATAAGAACATGATCTTAACAGAACCCGGTCTTTGGCTTTGTGCAAGACGGTGACATCAGACACAGAATTAGAGAGAAATCTAAGTATGTGGAAAGAGATAATAAGATAGGAAGAGGAGAAAGGAAAAGGAGAAAGAAAAATGATGATTTAAAGAAATACAGAGAAAGAAAGATGTAATAAGAAAGATAACAGATAAAAAGGAAAGGGAAGGGGGAAGGGTGGAGGGGGGGGGAGAGGGTGGAGACAAAAAGAGACAGAAAGACACATAGAGAGGTATTAAGAATTATACTGAGAGAGAGGGAGAGAGATGGGTGGGGGAGGGAGGAGAGGCAAAAAAGACACAGAAAGACACACATAAAGAGACAGATAGAGAGAGATAGATTAGGTATGACTCCAAAGCTGTCACAACCCGATCCACGCTAGATAACCCGGATTAGGTTAACCCAAATCTTCTGGGCAAATCAATACCGGGCCTAGTGGAATCTCCGGCAGATAACTCTGTTCCCAAGTACCAACTCTCAAGACGCACATACCTAGCAGCGAACGTCTGACACATGTCATGACTAAGCCTGTCAAACACAAAACAGAGTGACCGAAAGATTGGTAGGCCAGCGAGTTCTGTCTCACTCCGCCCCAGGTACAAGCTACTGCAACACTGGCTTAGTGGGGTTTGAGGGGTGCGGGTGTGAGTAGGGGGCAGGAGTTGGGGTGGGGTTTGGGGTTCATGGGCAGGGTAGGGGGGGGGGCACGAGGGTGAGCATGGGTAGGTACCTGTCACAACTGTCACTGTTTATTTGTTACTTGTGTATTTGTGTAGTCATGATTCAAGATTCTTTTTTATCCGAACCATAATCTAGTATCATTATAATAAAATTATTAGCATGATTGGTTGATATTATTATAGTTGAGGTCATAATTCTATATAGAAGTATGATAAGCAGAAGAAGAATTAGTAGAAGTCAGAGAAATAGTAGTAACTGTTGTCATTTTATTGTCAGCAACAATACAAAAAAAATAGCACTAGTACCAGAAGAAGGAAAAGGAATAGGATGAGAAACAGTAGGGAGAGAATGAGGAAGAGGAAAGGGAAGAGAAATGAGAAGGAAGAGAAGGAGGAGGAAGATGATGAAGAGGAAAGAAGAATGATCAACTTTGTTATCTAATGAAGATGTGAAGAGATTCAACAAATTAACATTTTATTTCTAAAACCTACATTTATTGCAAGATATATCTCTGTTCATCACACTATTTGTCTCCCTCTCTCCCTACCTTCTCCCATTCCCTTCCCCTTGTCCTGCCCCTCCCTTCTTCCTTTCCTCTTCTACCTCTCCCTTCGATCCCGTTGTCTTTCATCCCTACATTCCAAACTCTCCCACCTTCCTTCTCCCATTTCCCCCCCACTTCCTTCCTCTCGTTACTACGTCCATTTCCACTTCATTTTCTTCTCTCTCCATCTATATCTCTTCTTCTCCAGCTCTTCATCCCTCTTCCCTCCTCCCCTGCTCTTCCCCCTTTCACCCCAGCCCCCTTCTACCCCCCTATTCCCATTCTCTTACATCCACCCTCTCAGTTCACTCAAAACAGTGCCACAAGCTCCAGCAATACCGCATCAGCCCACACATTCCCCCCAGCCCGTGACACAATGAACCCACTTCACACCTAACCTCCTTTCAAACCCATAGGAATAGCACAGGGTTCAGCTGGATCTAGCACACAACAGGTTAAGTTGAACTCAGTATCTACCAAACCCATCAATACACCTGTCCGGGTTAGTTCCATGGAATCTAAATATATTGCATCGCACAGTTCCATGTAATCTACTGCATATATGGGATCTAACAAAACCCTATATAAAAACACACATGCCGGGCTTTTTGCTCTGTAATGTGTGATGTATGGCGTAGTCGTTGAGGCGTAGGAGCTGAAGCGATGAGGGATAGCTGCCCCGTAAAGCGCTGACTGCCGTTTAACTTCCCGTCTGCTCAAGTTGAAGGCCCGCTACATCACCCTTTGGAGCGGGGTAAACAACGTGAAGGGGGAGGCTCGGCAGAGGAATCTTGGCTAATGAATGCTCAATGAGACCGAGACACTGGGAGACACATGGTAAAATTATTTACTCATTACGACCACGAGGGCGCTTGTCTCGCCCAATCAGTAGCGAGGAAGGGAACAGGGGTAAACTTAAGCTAGACAGAGCTCTTGACTTCCTGGGCATGCCTGCTCTCTTTGAGAATGTTTTCCCCACCCACGTACACACAAAACGAAACAGACAATGGGTACTTCCTCCGCCTTCTCCAAAAATGGCTTCCAAGAAAACAGATGTCTAACATAATCGTGTCTTTCTTTTGAAAATTGGCTCGAACTAGCCTAAACAAATTTAGGATTTGTCCAAACTCCCCAGAGGAAATGCTTCGTGCATTGCCCTTAAAAACAATCAATCTTGATCGGGGTTGAATGCTCTCTTGAAGAGGGAACACTTCAGTGTACATTTTCACTGAAGGGTCAAATCTATTCCAGAAGATCAGCAATAAATAACATGTTCCCCATCATTCACAAGCATTATCAACTAAAATAAAGGATGTTTAGTCTTGCCTTCAAGTGTGAATTTGTTTGCATTTTTTTTTAGATCAAAAAGTTTGATCAGCACACATACATACATTTCTATTCTGACAGGGGAAATATAGTTGTGTTGATTAGTTGAACTTAATAATCGCAGAAATAAGGAAACAGATTGAGATAAACTTGAGAACGTCACACATATCACATCAAAGGGAACGTTTTTGCTTTAATCACTAGACCTAGTATACTCTTGCTCTGTTAATTCAATGTAGACAAGTGATACTCTCTGTAGTTTATGCTTTGTATAGAAAAAAGATCACACTACGTCTATAGTGCCATTGTCATTAGGCTTAGAAAATCGCGAAGTTAAAAAAATCATGAAGTTAGGGTGAAAGTTGCCTAGCAACTGTACCAAAAGCTGAATGGTCCTATTGTCCCTGTCCCCTAACTTCGCGATTTGTCTAACTTCATGATTTTTTAAGCCCAATGAGAATGGCACTACTGTGAATGTTTGAGTACGATTTCCATGGTTACAGTGCCAGCTAGTTTTAAAAAATGTTACTTGTACTATGTCCAATTTTTCTCAAATCGTTCTCAAATTTTACTGCTTTGATTTGATTTATTTCCTGTTTGTATTTACCTTCAATATCCTTTCTAGAACATACTCACAGAAAAGTGAAAACAGCAACTTTTAACATTGTAACTTCTCTGCATTTCAGGAAAGCATAAAACACAAAAAAACACTCTTTGCCACATGTCGGAGAAAGTGGGTGAGAAATTGAAGTATGGGTGCATAGCGTGCAGAAGATTGTTTGAGCAGCCACTGGCATGTGCGGCTCCAACTTGAAAGATGCTGCCATCTAAAATATCTTCCAATCTCCCCTCAAAGCTCGCCCCAAAAGGAAACTCGAAACACCGGCCATTTTTAATAGCACAAAAGACCGTTCATGCCCAACCTCTTTCAGAGAAATTGCGCTTTTTTGAGTGCAGCCACGCCAAGCATTCCTTTTGAGACGCATTTCATTTCGCGTAATGGATGAAACTCAAGACTTTCTGGCTTTGGTACTGCGGCTCTTATGAGGGTAGTGACACAAGGCAACAGACACTTGATGAACGCATGGTCTGGCCACAACAAATATGGAAGCTTGGGGCGATAACTTTTGATATATTAAGTCTTAACGTACAACCATAATTGATCCATCAAACGAAAGAGCCGATTTTTCAACACAAGATAAGCCCCATGCCTGTTATGCAATCGCTTTTAAACAAGGAATAAACAAGACATGATCACTAATGATCTTCAAATTGGCAACACATTAGAAATGTTAAGATTAGACTTTAGCTCTTTAAATTGCCAGATCTGATCTAAAATGATATTTTGGTGATATTATTTCTATAACAATGGAATAATTGTCCCATTTGGGGGAGTACAATGTATTTTAATGCGAAAAGTGATATATTACTATTTGTGCTTCAAACAAGGCACTGGTTGTGAATAAGTTAAAGTCATGGCATACTACATTCTACAAGCTCTATATGGTAAAAGCCACAATGTCTTAACTTCTGTTTTTAGTTGGTTAAGTATTTCATATTCAGTGATTCAGTGATATACCCCTATTAGAGCAGCAAAAACATAACCAAAAAATGCATCTCAAATTTCAGCATCGTCCTTCACCTGGCAAAATCAGTGCAATGACTTCCGAAAGATGTCGCACCATGTCAAGGAAATTGTTGAGGGTAAAGTGTTGAAAGGAAGAGGCTTGCCTGCGCTTGAAAACTGACACGATAGCTGCAGCGCTCCAAAAAAATAATCAATACCGCTATGTTTTCTTAGTTAGGCTGCCATGGCAATGAGGAGTGGCAATGATTTAGGACGGATTTTTTAAACATTTGTAATCCAAACCTGACGCGATTTGCGCTCTTTCTCTCTCACTCGTAGATCCTGGAAGGGATTCTTTTTAAGACGTGGAGAAACATGAGCGGAACGTTGACAGACTAAGGGAAGAGCTACTTTCCCCCGTCTCATGTTCGGGAAGGAGGAGAGAGAATCAATGGAGATTTCTTAAGCCTAGTAAGAAGTTGTCATACACGCAGGATTTGTAGAGCATGCAGTATTTCGAGTTTAGTCTACGATCGTGACGTATTCTCAATCTCCCACTTGAAGGTCTCGTAATATGAGAGAGCAAATTGCTTTAAAGTTAAAAGGGGGGGGGGACAAAATGATAATAATCACTAGTTGCTCTGCATACTAGCAGAACAAAATCCATAAGATCTGTCTACAACTTGAATGTTCAGAGACTTATCAACAAAATGCTTTGATGAAAATCCCAACCAATAATTATAATGATAATGATATTATACAACATTTGTATCATCCTTCATACAAAGCTCCTAAGAGCATCAGGAAGAAACCAGATAAGGGATATGGTAGAAAAGGCACATATAGAGATGCAATGATTAGCTAAGGAGATGAGTCTTAAGAAGGGTCTCAAAAGAGTCTCACATTGATGATTCAAGGATGTGATTTTTCTTTATGCATGGTATTTATGGGCCATAAACTCTATCATGCGATACGTACTAGTGTTCATTGTCATTATTTTCAATGCGTAAACAATGCGATACTCGGGACATCAAAATACAACACAATGAGTGAGTATGTATGTGCCATTAAGACATTTGTAAGAATCACCACATACAAATAGAAATGATTAGGACTCAGACTTGATATGAACCCCCCCCAAAAAAAAAAAACACACACACACACACACACACACACACAAACAAAGATTGTTTGCAAGCTGCCAACATTGAAACATTAAATGATTTGTCACTCTTTCTTGCTACCTTGGCAATGGATTCCTTTTGACAGTTTATGCACCACTGATTCATTCTTGCAGCAGTAAAAACACCCAATTCTATAGAGCATTGAATTATCTAGCACAAAATTGGTTAATTTTATGAATGGAAATGTTACTTTTTTGTAAATTAAATGAGAGGAACCCTTATGACTGGTTTGAGGCTGAATTGTATTGCAAATTGAGAATCCAATTTTGCAGGGGAAGACTCAAACCACGCAATATTCTATGATGCATTGACTAGCGTTTTCCACGCGAGCCCTGGTAAATTATGCACTGGCAGCTTAATCATTGTTGTTGACCTTCATGAAGTAGATCCATTTCACAGCCGATGGCGAGGCAAGGTTTCATCAACAAAAAGGGTCTTTAGCAAATAAATGACAAGAGAAACATGACTACCTTCCGCTCCTTCTGTGAATAATTGTCTTTCTGTTAAGAGCGGGGGAAGAAGGCAAGAGAAAGCCTCAATAACATTTAGACGGAGTAAAATCCATCTTTGCATTTTTCTCACTCCCAGTCATATTTGAAGGTGAAGATGGGAGAAGGAATTTTAAATGAGATTCGTCGTGGAATAAACCAAAGAGCAGAGTGCAGAGAGTTTGAGGAAGACCACGATACTGCTTCAAAATAAAACCTTATTTATATGTAAATTGAATTATTGATATGAATTATTAGCTTTCACAGCTTCAAGGGATTTAAAGAAACTTGAGCATTTCAAATATTTCTTTAACAATACGTTGACCTACATCTTGATGAGAAACAAGTGACTTATAACACACCACAATCTCCCTTATACACTGGCTGTGGAGGGCTGAGAACAGATTATTTATGGATTTAAGTCATTTGTTGTAATAACATGTGTATGGATCAGAAAAGCATCATCATGGTTACAACAAGGGTTTACCACTATCACTACTTCTGATGTAACACTTACCATCATCATTATCATCATGTGAACCATCATCTTCAGTACATCATTATTGCCACCCTCATTATCACGATCATGCTCAACCATACAGCACATTACAACAACATGTTAATGTCATATCCTCATCCATTAGATCATCATTGTGATGTTGCATACTTATCAGCATAACCATGATTGTGATTGTGATCATGATTAGAATCATAATCAGAATATCAGAGCAGTCTGATGGTAATACACATATTAAGACATCATACAAGATTGCCAGCCTAGTTAGGAGTTAGGAGCCTGTTGGTAATACACACGCTGAGATATAGTATCAGATGGCAAGCCAAGTTACGAGTTAGGAGCCTGCTGCTTGTACTCACACTAAGATGTCATTCAAGATGGCAAGCCATGTTATAAGTTAGGAGCTTTTTGGTAATACATACACTAAGATATAGTATCAGATGGCAAGCCAAGTTACTAGTTAGGAGCCTGTTTGTAATACACACTCTAAGATAGTATAAGTTGGTAATGCACACACTAAGATAGTATAAGATGGCAAGCCAAGTTACTAGTTAGGAGCTTGCTAATTGTACTCACACTAAGATATGATACAAGTTAGGAGCATGTTGGTTGTACTCACACTAAGATATGATACAAGATGGCGAGCCAGCCGGTGGGCCTCTCCAGGAAGTTGTAGATCCTGGTCTGCACTTTCCTGAAGCGGGCATCCCGCTTGGAGACTCGGTAGTTTAGCGGTTTCCCCAGCAAGCTCATCCGCTGCTGGGCCAGGCGAGCGTGCGCGCTGGACGACCGTCCATTCATTTTATTAAACTCCTGCTTGACCTTCTTACGCATCTCCGAGTGTTCGTCATCGTCATCCAGGTCGTCATCGTCGGCCACGCCCAGGAACCCAACCCGAGCCGCCCGGGGCCGGCTCGAGAGGGAGCTCTTCGGGAGTTTTTTCGTGGAGGTCGGCATCGCGGTGGTGGTGGTGGTGGTGTCGGTCGGAGCGTCATAGTCGGCTTGGGTATCGCTGCTTCCGCCGGAGGGGTGGAGGGGCTGCATTTCGGTTTCGTCGACACCGCTATCGGCTGACATGGTGGCAACGGGCGCGCCGTTGGGGGCGGGGCTGTGGGGTCGGTTGCCAGCGTGGGGGGCTGGGAACCTGCCACATCTGCAGCGGGGGGTAGGGTTCCGTGCTCGGGCAAGGAATGGAGGGGTGGAGTGACACGTCGATCTCTCGGAGTCTCCCCTAGTTGATCGTCAGGGTGGCTTGTTGCACTCTCACTCCCTTTAGATGATGTCGGGTCTCAAAACAAGTTAAGTTACACAACTACACACACTTCAAATGAGTCCTGCCTCAGGAAAAATATGGAAAAAAATATCGTTTCCAATATTTGCTAGTCGTAAGGGCAATCAAGAAAACACAAACATATTCTCGTCTTCCTGATTTACTCTTCCTTTAATTGGTCCGAGGTGTTAAAGATCAGCACTTCTGCTCATGAAGAATTACCCATAGGAGCAGAAATCCTCCTCATCCTGGAAGAGGTACCACTGGCTTTTTGCAGGTCTTTATTTCCAGGATGTAGTTGCCAGTCGGCGACCACAGTGTATTTCTACAGATTACCGAGCAATCAAACACCGGTTTAGCCACCAATCAGCAGGCAACTCGCAATTGTACCGCCACAAACTTCCCTGCCCGATTTATCTCCAATCGTCGCGTCGTCGAACATCCAATTTGTTCAGGTGAAAGATGAGTGGGGTGGTTAGCGCATTTCCGCGAGAGCAAGAATAGATCACCCGAATGTTTGCTTGGGGTTTGGAGCCCTCGTGAGCTCGCTTGTTCTGATTGCGGTAGATGTCCGAGTGACAGCTTGCTCGTTCACGAATGACGGGCTACTTAGCGGATCAAACACGCCGTGGCACTGCGGTCTGGAAGTCACGGTAATCGGGATGCTTACGTCCTTCGTCAGAGTCCTCGTCTGTCCGCACGTAGAATTGGTACCTGCAGAAAGATAGGATGAAAGGGTAGCAGAAAGGGTAAATGTAACCACATTTAACATTAAGAGGGGATCCTTATAAACTGGTATGAATTGGGGTACATTGAAGTATGTGTAAAAAGATCACTGTTTATAAAGACCATCTTCTATAAATACCACTGTCTACGAATACCACTGTCTATAAAGACCACTGTCTACAAAGACCACTGTCTATAAATACCACTGTCTAGAGACCATTGTCTATAAAGACCACTGTCAAGAGACCAGTGTCTCCAAAGGCAACTGTCTCCAAAGGCAACTGTCTACAAAGACCACTGTCTACAAAGACCACTGTCTACAAAGACCACTGTCTACAAAGACCACTGTCTATAAAGACCACTGTCTAGAGACCATTGTCTATAAAGACCACTGTCAAGAGACCAGTGTCTCCAAAGGCAACTGTCTACAAAGACCACTGTCTACAAAGACCACTGTCTACAAAGACCACTGTCTACAAAGACCACTCTCTGCAAAGACCACTGTCTACAAAGACCACTGTCTACAAAGGCAACTGTCTACAAAGGCAACTGCCTACAAGGATCACTGTCTACAAAGGCAACTGTCTACAAAGATCACTGTCTATAACGACCGCTGTCTACAAAGATCACTGCCTACAAAGACTACTCTCTGCAAGTACCACTGTCTGTAAAGATCATTTTCTGCAAAGACAATTGTCTAAAATGACCACACAACAACAAAAACAGGACTAACGGATGGCAGAAGTGCTAAGTGTAACCACATGAAGCATGACACTAAACAATTATAAAGATGAAGTTTAAGAGGGGATCTATATAAACTACATGTAGTGTACAGTGGTAGAGTGATAGGTTGCTACAATGACAACTGGTTGCAAATACTACATCTATAATGACCACTTGGGATAATAAAAAGCCCAAATTTTGTGGGAAATTTGCTTGTGATATGCATCTATGTTATACATTCAAATTGAAGATAACTTAAAAGATAAATTAGTTTAGGTGGATCTTCATAAACTGGTGTACAATGTTGTACAACGAAACCTGTCAATAAAGACCACGGTCTATAAAACAAAAATGCACAAATCACACATTCGGTAATACCCCTGTTCTGTACTAAGCCTCCATATATACAGGCTGGATATTTCCCACTTAGATACTATGTAGCATGACTCTCATACAATCTGCTGTTCAGAAATTAAACAACAGGGTATGAATGAACTTAAAATACCTAATAAGACACATTTAAGCCTCAAACCTTTCTTTACTGCAGTTCAATGGACAATTTTGATGGACCAGGGTCGTCTTGCACTAAAAGTTACGATTAATCGTAAGTACCAAAATCAAAAGCAATGTACTCCTTAAATTAAACACAAGTTTGCATCTAATCACAACTCTCTATGTGCAAAGTGTGATAAATATTAAACGCAAGTTGTGTTAGAATTTGCATCCAACGCAAGTTGCGTTTAATCGTAACTTTACTTAAGTGCAAGACGGCCCAGGGTTCACAAAGCCAGAAAATCTATCAGTAAGCGATGGGTAAAACTCTTTCTATGCCATGTTTGTATTTTTTTGCATTAAATGTACAATCAAATCCCATGGAGGCCTGTTTTACCTGGCACAGGAAGGATTAACTCTAAACGTGGTGGCCCTAGGGGGTGTTTCATCAAGCTGTTCATAAGCTATGAATGACTTTACGAACGACTAATGATCCCTTCATGTGCTATATCACGTTCTCAATGATTTTGATTCCCATCAGCTTAAGTTCAAATCTGATAAAAATGTTGTTGTTAACAAGTCTCTGAATACAAAGCTTAAGATTTGTCAAATTTTATTAGGATTGCTGGAAATTAACTCCCAATATGTTAAAACGGGAACAAAGTGTGGTGTCGCATTTAGCACAAAAAGGGATCACCAGTCATTCGTAAATTCGTTCGTAGCTTACGAACAGCTTGGTGAAACACCCCCCCCCCCAGGTGGATTATTTCACTACTGATACACACAAGTCCCTTAGAGCAGCATTTTTTCTGGCACGGAAAGGGTTAACCAGAGACATGTATGCACTCCGCATCACGTACCGGCAGATGCAAGGAGACGATCGTACCTCAAGGCGGAATCACAGGAACGCTTTCTATCAAATGATGTATACTCTTGTCATTGCTTCTCCCTATGATTATCCTTCACAAGGCTAAGGTCTGCCTGTTCTCCTGCCAGAACTCGCTGGTTTGACTACTCTTTCAATTTAGACGCTTGCATTACGAGCATCAATCAAGAATCAAAGGTGGATGTGACGTGAATCCCCAGAGCTTTGCGGCGGCTTTGGTATACCTTAGGATGGTAGGCAGATGTGTACGTGGTTTGGTGGAGAATGTGCAATGAGGGAGTATAAGCTAATCAAAGAATTACTGGAAATGAAGTGATTATTTGGCCTGGTTTTAATGTCATTAAGCTATTTGGGTGTTCTTGGATCAAAGTGACACATAAAAAAACAATCTGCAATTCATTGTAATTGTGTGATCCCCTTCCCGTGCTGATCGACACACTCTCTTTGAGCTCTACTTGTCTCTGTTCGTAAAACCTTCAAAAGAAGTTCTGCAACTCAAGTTTGTGGGGACATATATCACTTCTTGCTTCATTATCGTACGTGACTGGGGCATCATTAGAGAGCCTGATTCACATTGGTGTGCCATTTGCTATGATTATGCAATCATGGAATGGGAATTTTCCTGAATATGGGACAAACTCATGAATACAATGTTGCAAAATGCATTGTTTTCAACAGCGAATGCTCCATTTCTTTTGAAGATGCAATGAGTTTTCAATAGTGCCAATGTGACTATGAATGTTCATGCATCCCCGTATTAACATCACTCAAAATTGTTTCATGTGCAAAACAAACAGAAAACACAGAATTTTGTAACATCTTCCTGCATATATTCAGAATGTCTGCGCATTCCATTGCACAAGCATTACAAACAATACATCATTGTAAAGATAAATAGTCAAGCTATTCTTTGATACCATATTTATGTCCACTAAAAATGCAACTTAATATATATGACCCCTCAAAACTGAGTTGTAGAACCTTTTTTGAAGGGTTTATATGACTTTGAAGTAAATTTACTGCTAACCTTTTTTTCTACCAGATGGTCATAGTATCCTGTACCATTCTCCTCCTTTATCAGGACTTTTTCCCTTTGTCTTCTCCTATTTTTATTGTATTTGCATTTGATAAGTTAAATATGTCACTGTCATTGTAAGCCAAATCAAATTGCCAAACTGTGGCTTGTTTGAAATAAATACCATACATTACTACCAACTGTTTATAAAGACCACATGCTTTGTATTCTCTGATCAATGTTTTTTATTGAAATTAAATTAACCTGCAAATGGGGACCATTTGTTTATGAATACAGTTTTATTGTATCTCTTAAAGGGAGTATACTGTACTGGGAAGACACAAAAGCCCATAAAAAGGTGATCATGAGCAACATTCTTGCCAATGGTCTTAAATTCATGTATTGTCCATTTTAGAAACTGACTGAAAGTTATTTGCCCTCAAATGATCCATATTTGGATCGGTGATTGAATCACAAACATTCGGGCCAAACATTTTGAGGATTTGTGATTTAATCACTACTTACTCTAAATGTGGATCATTTGAGGGCAAATGACTTTCAGCCAGTTTCTAAAATGGACAATACATGAATTTAAGATCATTGGCAAGAAGGTTGCTCATGATCACCTTTTTAAGGGCTTTTTGCCTTCCCAGTACAATATATTCCCTTTAAGTGGTCTATACAAGCTTTGCTAAAGAGTAATGAATAATATGCACTCAAACCACGACCTACAATACTCAAGTAGAAAATTGCTTCCACAACAAACCAACCCACGGGGCAAAACAACCAAAAATAAAAGACGTCACCGCAATATAAAGAACCTGAAGTATTCTTTTCAATAAATTAAATCCCGAGAGAAGAGAATGAGAGATGGCAGACAAATCTAGGACATGTCCAAAGCGATCATTGAATTTAAGCCTTCATAGATATATTCCTCCGATCCACCTCAAATTAATCGCGGGGGGAGCGTGGGTGCTTTGGTAATTCTACCACGCACAGTCTCATCTACCTCAAACCAAATGTAATTCCATTCTGCTCGCTCCCCCCTCGACAATGCCTGTCTGCCTATTAGTTCTGGCTAGGAGAGACGAAACATTCCTCATTTACGGCCGGACGCGGAATGATTTAATCAGCGGCAATAGTATCTTCTAACAGTTTTCTCTTCCACAAATCTTACTATCAAAGTCTGGGTAAATGACAGCGCGCTCTGCGCGACTCTTTCTTTCATATATAGACCCAGTTTCCAGGTGAAAAGATATTGACACGACGCACGCGGATTTCAGTGCCATTACAACCTTGATGTCACTCCCTTTTGTAACATAAAGATAATTGAATTACACATGCTTTTTTTAACATAAGTTGACCCATATATTACTTGAACTGGGTATACCCGGATACTTTCCTCCTCAGAAACGGGAACAGGTTTTAATCTGTCCTCAGAAATGTTCAGATCACAGCGTTGTTCTAGCTCTATTTTAAGAACTTTTTCGTTATATTTGAATGCCGCTGATGTGTGCATGTACTATTGCAATTGCTTAGCTACAGTGTCTCATTTGTGAAACTGCACTGGAGGTTTTACAAGGATTTTACCAAAAACATTGTATATCTGTCTATGAAAGAAATATTTATACCACATTACACACAGCTTGCATTGTTGGCATGTATCATTGTTTAAATGTTAAAAACGATTAAAAAGTCTCTGGGCATATACCACAGAATTCATACACTCTGCAGCCACACCCAAAACAGGAATGTCCCCATTTCAAGTACAATGGAATTAGGTATATACCCCCCTCTTTTGTTTCTTGTTAGATAACAAAATCATCTGCATTTGTTCTCCTAGGCCAGGGAAAATGCACAAACATATATACCTACAGGCTCTGACCAAATAGGCCAATATTGATGTCTTTTCTCTTCAAATTTGCCCTGGCACCAACTGATTAAATCTCCGAGTGGACTCTGTAAATGTTTGATAAGGGTCTACAGATAAAAGGGTGAAGATTTTTTCTGTGTGTGTAAGATTGCATGAATTTGGAGTTGCAGCAAGAATACATACGACCATATATGACCATATATGGAACAAAGATCCCATGCTAATATGCATTGTCACACTCTGTGCATTTTGCATGCATTTCCATTTTTGCAGGCCTCGAGGGATACGGTCGCATTTGTTATGGCCTCGAAATCAGAAAAAACTTACTTTGAGAAGAATGTAACTGCAGTTTATGAGTTACGTCACGTGATGACATTGTGTCAATTGTAATTACTTGAAATTACACGTATGACATCGTGTTTGCCTTGAGACTAAATATTCTCAAATTCACAGAAGTTGACATCTTTTCTTAAACACAAGTGTTAAGTGCTAGCTGAAATTGGTGTTTAACAGCAAATCTAATTCGTAAATTCTTAGGAATAGGAAAAATTATGATGCTGATATGGTGTATTGCATGAACAAATATTAAAACAAAATCACCATACATGTGTAGATAAATGTCACTTTGAAAAGCTCACTTATTCAAACAACTACCAGGACATCATACAAGTCCATTATGGTACACTAAATTATCCCAAAACACTGAAAACAGAAGAAATTACATTAAATTAAGAAGAAAGAAACATTTCACAAATATCATATATATGAGAGAAACATGTTAAGAATCAAATTTCACAGCAATTGTTTAGGATCTCACATTATCAGCGTCAATTGCTTTGCTAACTGATAAAATAGAGATTGTACGTGAACTAGTACTTAAAAGAAATCCAAATTATTAAAGACAGGGTGTCCCATTAGGAAAAGTCATGAAATTCCAGTTTACCCTCACAATTATGTGTATGAAATTTCACAGTCATAGCTTCACAAACATTTTCAAGAAAAGTGGAAAGTGATCCTTCTTTACATTTGAACCTCAGGTCTCTAGGCTATAAGTTTCAGACGAACCAGCCCAAAACCTCCTCAAAATCTACTGATCACTATAATTTTGCTTAAATTCAGTTTCTAGGTCAATTATTGGGAGGGATGTTCCAATACTATATTTTTCCATTTTCTGTGTTTTTGACACAATTTTATTTCCTGACCTGCAAAAGGGACACCCTGTCTTTAATGGTACAGGAACATCATATATAAGCGAGAAATGTCAAAAGAATGAATGCAAAGCCCATTCCGCCGTGTGAGACAAGCTGAATGAAAAGTACATGACAGCATGCATGTCAGACCCCTGAGTCATGCGAGTACCTTGAGGGGGTAACACTCAAGCCCTACCCTTAGGCTTGATCCGCACAGAGTGGTAAAAATATAGCTTCCTACTTGCGTCTGCTACGACCGCTTCAGCCCAAAGTGACAAAAACAGCGCTGAATTTGTATCTTTATTTACTTTTCTCCTTTTTTTTTGAATGACTTTGCAAATGCCACTATTTGTGACCTTCAAATCTTTGTCCTCTCTTCTCCTCTCACTTTTCCAATGGCATGCTTTCCTCTTCCTTTCTAGTCATCATAATGAATATGTTGTCATTTACTCTTAATTTACTTAGGAATGTGTTGACTAACAAGCCCAGCTTAAATGAGGTTCCTTTTTTTTTACTCGACATTCAAAAGTCACCAATTAAAATAATTGTATTATTTATGTTATTTATTGTATTTTTTCTATATGAGAACTGAAACTTGATAGCTATATCTTGATTTTATTCATTTGCCTTGTCATTACTATTGTATTATTATATTTCTGTATTATATGTATTTGTATCAAGTGGAAAAAACTCCCAAAATGTTGTGTCAAACAGCCAAGTAGCACAAACTGAAAAAAGGAACACAGCAACATGTCCAAGCTCTGAGTCATACGTCAACCTCAAGGGGTAACACTTGAACCGTAGCCTTCAGCCCTGCACTGAGAAGCAACTGTAGGGTCATCTCCATCACCTCAAAGTGGTAAAAAATATAGCTCGCTATTTGCGTCTGCGTCTGTGTCAGCTCAGACTGACAAATACAGCTCAGTATTTGCATCTTCCCCAGGCCAAAGTGAGGAAATTGTTCGCCAACTGATTGAGAGATCGTCTCCGAAAATGTTGTGAGCTCACTTTGCACAAAAGTGTGCAGCGGGCACTGTACTTACATTATGTAAGAGCAACATCTGATGGTTTAGTAACCACCATAGGGGTGACAAAATGCGCGATACATGTATGTTGCTTGTCTGTGTTTCAGTTTAATGAAGACACAATTTAAACTTCGGGCTTATTCTGTCAGCTACGGGGCTACGGCAGACCCACTTCTTGGGTGCGAATGTTTTCTTAAGAATGGCTCTCAAAATCAGAGAAGCTAATTCTATTTTCAACACTAGTGTTGAGTTGAAACAGATATCCCCCCCTACATTATCACTATCTGGTTTGAAATTCCAGATATAGATATCCATATATGCTCATTGACTGAATATCTCTTTGTGTGCCAGATACACTGCTAATCGATTGAAATTGAGAGTATTGATTGTAAAAAGAGTCGCATGTACCACACAAAGAGAATACCTTGAGCTTGCCATTATTTAGATAAAAACAATTTTGTATGGTACAGAACTCAATCAAAATATTGTTAATTTCCAAAAACGAGTATTCCTTTTTTATTTTCAAATTGAACACAGGATGGTGAGAGTCAATATCCATTTTTGCATTCAATATTCGAGCGGAATGAGCTCATTGCTGTGTGACAGTGGAAGAAACAATACGTGGATATAGCTGACATCACTCATGTCCTATTCAACTCATATATAGTATATTCATTTTTGCAAGTTTCCGTGCTGACTCAGCTTTGATCTATACATATTTAATGTTGACAGGTGAGTAAAGGAGACATACTAGGAGCCAGGTCAAGTTAACTTGTAATGTGTCATTTACACCCTTTTCCCACTAATGATACACACAGATCTCATAGAGCAGTCATTTGTGGGGCACAGAAGGAGTTAAAATGAGTTAAGGGGGAAACAGGCTAACTGATTATGTGCTACCATAACCCTTTTTCCATCAATAGAGAAGTGACTTGTGTGCACAGAAGGCGTTAAAAACATAATTAAAAAAAAACACTTTCATATTTAGGCATTAGTTAATACACACCAATCCCACACAGCAGTGATTTATCAAGTACAGAAGGGGATAACATCATACATGAACCAAAACCAGATTTGTGTGCACAGATACGCTCTGACAGTGCCAGGAACGTTAGATTGTCAGCTTGAATGTCAAAGTGCGTTCGAGTCCCGCAACCTTGTTGTGCAATATCGCCGACCTTGTTTGGGTGCCGTAATGAAAAATACATGTTATCATTCACGGTATCAAAGGCCCAGCGCCGCTCAGGGAGTCTAATAAAGGGGGACGTGGTGGGTGGTGGAGGAGATGTAAGGAGGGAGAGAGAAGAGGGAAGGGGGGAGCAACATGCCTATAAATTTGCAAGACTTTTGTGTGTGTGTGTGTGTGTGTGTGTGTGTGTGTGTGTGTGTGTGTGTGTGTGTGCGTGTGTGTGTGTGTGTGTGGAGAGGGAGGGGGGAGGGGTTAGTGGGGGGAGACATTGCATAGATTGAACTAAGCACATGGCTGAAGAAACACTTAATTATGAAAAGGGACAGGGGTGGGGGTAGTGGGGGCAACATTGCATGCTTTAAGATTGGCAGATTGGCAAAGGCACACAAAAACTTGTGTGCATGTGTGTGTGAGAGTATGTTTGTGTGTGTGGGGGGGGGATTAGTGGGGGAGACATTACATAGATTGGCATGAGCACAGTGCTGGAGAAGCTGGGGGAGAAGGTGGGGGAGAGAGTGGGGGTGGGGAAGTGGGGAAGTGGGATGACATTGCATGCTACATCATATATAGATCAACAAAGCTAGGCACACAACTGAAGAAGAACCTTAATAAAGGAGGATCTTGTGTGTGTCATATAGATTGCCACAGTCATACTTCTGCAAAAGCACTTTCCTATTGGGGGGGGGGGGGGGGAAGTTTGGTGGGTGGGAAAGGGGGGGGGGGCAAGAAGGGACAAAATCATATGCTATATCTTATAGATTAAAGGGCAAAGGCACACAACCGAACAAGTACTGGCTTACATAAAGGGAGAGGTCTTGCATGTGTGTGTGTGTGGGGGGGGGGGGGGGGGGGGGGGGGGTCTCGATGTATTAGGGGTAAGGCAGAGGGTGTAACATAGCATATGAACTATTAAAACTTATGTTATGCAATCGCAATATGGTGGTTGGAGGGGGTCCAAGCATGGTACAGAATGCAAGATTGCAAGTAAAATATTACAAGATCAGAGTAGGAGTGTATGGGAGGGAGGGGTGGGGGAGTGTGGCATTACATACTATGGATCTTATATTTTTGTAGGATTAAACAAACAAGGGGGAGGGGGAGGGCATTAAGGCATTTCACAAGAGTTACTTTTGTTCATAAAGCATTGTAATATATGGCCGTGGTGATAAATTACATTCTCATTATGCGCATCATCCCATATTGATCTATTAGGGAAGAACATCCACGTAAACAAGACCATTAACATGACTGTCCCCACACGTAATATCTCTGTAGAGTAACGTAACCAAAACGCTGACCTTCAATTCACGTCCCGTTTATGCTCCCACGCAAAGACGACCAAAAGTGATGGCAGTGACCGATAACGTGGCAGCTCGCGGGCATTCTCAAATATAAATCGGTTTGAATCTCGCTCCCGTTTTGCTCCACTTTGTTTTGCGCTTCCATCCATATTGTCAGCCCGGAGCCATGATTTCGGCTCCTATAACACGATCGGTGTAAGGCAGAGAGCCGGCGTATGTTCATTCTCCTGCATGTTCATCAACCACAGCTCATTTTTTAATGGGGTTCAGTCAGTGTGCTCATCCTTTCATGACAATGCTGGTGGTAGTGATGGTGTTTCATTTAAAATGCCAATTTAGGCGGATTAAAGGAAAATGATACACTTATTAGGAGCTCAGTTAGATAATCGCAGAACAATCAGAGAATATAGGAAAATCAGATAATTCAAGATGATTGTGATTTTTTTTTAGATCATGACTTCCAGCAATGAATCCAAATAGCCATTAACCATTATCAGTAATGACATACTCAAAATATTTAGAATTGTCATTGTTTCAGAGTACCGTATGGAAACAAGACAGTACATAGCATTACTTGTGTACATCGGAATTACACAGCAACATTACAGGGCTTACAGGGCTAGGGAGTACAAATATCAAACATAAATAATTTCCTTATAGTATATCTGAATTTCCCAGATATTTTACCCTTTTCTCTCATTTATCTGCTCTCTTATCAAATTCAATATAACATCAGGGTTTTATTTTCGTTAAGATGCGCTTCACAGTTTATTTCACAATATAACATTGAAATCCTTGGTCAAGATGGGGAAGGGGTGTCCATTCTTTTATTTCAAAAAGAATAAATTTGCAGGAAAAAAAACATACATAACTTCAGTACTCCTCAATAATAACTTGGAATTTTTTTCAGTTACTTTCCTCACTCTGCAGTTAGTATTAGTGAATCTCCATTTCTCTACCATCACTGTAAATTATATTTTTTTGCTGCACATACAGCTGTGATCAGACTAGCTTCAAGACATTGATGTCTAAGAATCTCAACATATTTCTTCATTAGCCATATAAAGCCTCAACAGAGCCAATATTCTATGTAACAGCTCTTTGCCTCACCTCCGTCTGCACGTAGACGTCTAGGATGAATAATTTGATTTGAAAGGTGAGTTCACAGAGTGATATCCAATTTAGTGTGAACAATCTTAGCTAAAGTGCATGCTTGGACATAGAGAACACTGTTAACGTGAAATGGAAGTTTGCCGAGACGAAAAGCTCTCTCACAACAGAATAGAAATGAGTCTCAACAGCAACTGGGCAGCTGCATTTAAAATAAAAACAAGGGTTCTTAATGTAAAGGGGGCCCCATGGCATTCATACCTATGATACTAACAAAAATGTATAACAAGAAATACTTTTTAAGTGTCAATAGCTGTTTTGCACAGCTACATCTGAAGAAAGACAAATATTTCAATGTTTGTGAAAAAAAGATCGTGTACGTAATGTATCATACTTTGTAAAACTAAGCTTCAAATGTATTGATTTTCTCATGTGTTACCCTTATTACCCATATTTTACAATGAAGTGTGATTGTTTATATTGGAAATATTTTTTTTTTTACCTTGAATCATGAATCTTTTTACTAAGAATTGTGTTGATATACTTTGCATTTTGAGAGTTAAAACACAGAAAACAGCTTTCTCAATGTGGACAGGACTCAACGCCTTGATATCTAATATACTAGAAAAATGTATTTCTTTTACACGGGGTACTGTTAAAAGTGTCAATAGCTGTTCTACACAAATATGTATACACACAGAAAGAATCATTTAAATGTGAAGATACTAAAAACTTTTATGTCTACATACTGCTTTGCGAGATTTCAAACAGAGGAAACAGCTTTCTCAATGTGAACAGAACCAAGGCCTTGATATCTAAGACTTAAATATGTGATACTGTGAAAGTGTCAATACCTGTTTTAAACAAGTATTTCTACACATAGAAAGAATCATTTAAATGTGAAGATACTAAAAAGAAGTATTAAGTGCATTTCAAGAGTTAAACAAGAGGAAACAGCTCACATCAATGCTAACGGGACGATAGCCAAACCTGACAGAAATGAAATATCTGCATGTATAGAGCGACGGAGTGACATTTAGAAGGCATAAGAACATGTTTTATTCAGTGCATTGCCCGTGGTAAAACCTTTCTAGGAAAGTGAATGAGGAACCTTCTGCATGGCGTGCATGCACAAGCAGGACACATCCTGCTCCGACTAATGTGATGGGACAATTTTTTAAAGGCATCGTAATATTTTGCCGGTTTATTTGGACTTTCTGGCAGCTGTTGCTGACTTGCCTCATAAACCACTCATAAAAAGTTTTGCAGGACAAGTTTGAGGGGTAATATATCGCTTGTTGCTTCATTAACGTATGTGACTGGAGTATCATTAGAAAGCTTCACATTGGTGTACCAATTGCTTTGATTATGGAATCATGGCATGTGCAGTATTCCTGAATATGGGGCGAAGTCACAAATTAAATCTTGCAAAATGCACTGTTTTCAACAACTCCATTTCTTTCAAAAGTACATTAGATTAGATTTTCTGGCTTTGTGGACCCTGGTCCACTTAAGTTGACAAAAGTTGCTATGGGACTGCAGTAACCAAAGGAACCTTGGTTTGATTGTGTCCTATATGGTAATTCAATTGTATTTACAGACTGTGGTCTATCATCCGAAGAGCAAATTGTATGGGAATCGTGCTGCTTGTTATTTGAGGGGGGGGGGGGGGGGGGGGAGGATCCAGCCTGCCTATATGTGGACTCAGTAAAGAATGTGTTAAAGCTTTGTGCACCGCCTAGATTAACTGCTTCTCTATGGTTGTGTGTATTACTTGTGTAAAATTGTGTTTCATGGGGCAAAAAGAGTTAAAATGCCATCTTCCCTTTTCAGCTGGGTACCTCCTTAATTTCACCTAGTGGCGTTTATTGGCTGATGCATGACACTGCGGTCAAACAAGTGATAGAGAGAGAAAAAGAGAGAGAGAAAGAGGGAGAGAAAAAGAGGGAGAGGGAGAGGGAGAGAGAGAGGTGTTGAATCTCGCTGGAAGATCCAATAGACATCCATCTTGCTACCAACTTCATCGTATCTCTCTCCTCCTCCCATTGCGTTTCTACCTTTTTAAAGTAAGGAGGGCAGACAGACTAAGATTCCTCCTAGACTAAGGAACAAGCTAGCCTTCAGACTGGTTTTCAGCATGGCACAAATCGCCAGTGTTTTTACGAACCATAGAATCTGTACAGCGCACAGCATATGGATTTGATTGTTCGTAAAATGCTGGTTTGTGCATTTTGTCACAAACAATGCACACAAATCCCATTGAGCAGCACCAGTTAATCTGACACAGAATTTTATTCAGAGTTCCTGCTCACATCACAATAGTTTGCGGTAATCGATTAATTGTAACACTGTAATTGAAACTTGGTGGACTCTGTACAATATCATACAGATATAGTCTGATCCCATTCATATTAGTGCACGTAGGTCTAAAATGCTATGACATCTATCTAATCTTGAGATTAAATACCTGTCACCGTTTCTAACAAGGTAATAGAGGATGGCGAAATGCCTTTCCTTACACTAGTGTTTATTCTAGTCTGTGTGTTTAAATGGCTGTGACATTCAAGTAATCGTAGCGATTAGATAACTGTGACAGTGTTATGGATCGGTGTAATTGAGGCAGAGTGAGAACAGAAGATAAGACAGCACTGAAATCTTCGATGTTGGTATATGTGCATGCTTTTCTTCCTCTTCTTCTTTATTACTATTTCTACCACCCATACTATCATTATAAATTACTTCTACTACTACCACAATTACTACAAATATTCCTGCTACTACTCTTACTATTACAAGAATTACAGACACCAATACTACTACTACCACTACTCATATTACTATGATTACTACTACTATAACTTCTACTACTACTACTACTACTACTACTACTACTACTACTACTACTACTACTACTACTACACCTACTGATGCTGCTACTAAGTACTTCTACTACTGCTAATTCTTCTTCTACTACTAATACTACAACAACAACAACAACAACTACTACTACTACTACTACTCATACTACTACTACTACTAATACTACTACTACTACTACTACTAATACTACTACTACTACTACTACTACTACTACTACTACTGCTACTACTACTACTACTAATACTGTAACTGCAAAAGCTACTTCTTCTACAACTCCTTTACTTTCTTCTTCTCATATGACACTTGTACATAAAGGCTGATCTCTTTTCAGGCCACAGTTTTCAACTTATTAGCATCCTCAGCAGTTCCTCTATCCCCTATGGTTCAAGCTCATATTACCCCCACTGCACCCCTATGACTGTAGCCCCTCTCCCCTCCACGATTGAAGTCACTCTACGATCGTAGCACCCCTTTGTCTCTTGACACATTGAGAACATTAAGTACATAAATCAGCCTCATCTCTCACCACTCTCTCACTCTGGTTCAATTAGCCTCCCAAATAGCCCTGTCACAGACATTTACATCTGGAGATTAGACCCACCACTAGTCTCCATTTCAGACAGTGTCACGTTTAAAGTCTAGTAAGATTGAGACGTGGCGTTATCTAATGGTTTCAACCCGATGCCCTAAAGCTCTCACCCAAGCACGTATGGAGGTAAAGGAGTCAAACATGTTTCTCTGCATACGCCATTGAGGCACATTTGCTAGTAAGAGACACGATTCCCATAGGGCAGTATGGATTCTGGCAGAGAAGGAGTTAACTCTTTAAGCGCCATTGAGGCATTTTTGCATTGGTAATACACTTGATTCCCATAGAGCAGTATGCAGTCTGACAGAGGAGTCCTTTTGACATTTAAGCCTTGCAGAAAGATCCTCAGTAAAACAGGATAGATATTAGTATGAAATCTATGCTACTTTTGTGATCATAGGCTGTAAAAATTTGTTCATATCATGATTTAACCGATTGAGGAGATTCCATGGGAGATGTAAGTTCTACACAATGGAAGAATGAAAATAGAAAGCTCTTGAGCCAGAAACTCTCCCCCCCCCCCTTTAACTTATGCCACATTAAGAGTAAAAACCCACATACATGTTTTTTCTGGCCTTCTACCAGGCATCAGTGGACAGGAAAGCGAAGGCTTTTCTGAGAAGCAGCTGTAACGCCATACCCATCCTCGGCGGGGTATGGATTGCTTTACCCAATGGAGAAGAAACTTGGGTGTCAGCTAGCAGTTAGGTAACCGGGGGCTGTATTCATGAATCCTTTTGTAACTTACCTAGTTGCCAAGCATGCATGTAGGTGACTGCAGTTTAGTAACTTGTTAGGCCTAGTAAGGTTTCATGAATACTGCCTCTGATAGAGAGTTTCTAATTCTTTAGTATAGCTGTGTTGATAAGTGTGGTGTAGTTATAATCAGATTTGTTTGCAGTGCATATCAAACTGAAGTTTCAATGAATATAGACAGATCATCAATGAAGGTTACATCATCTTGGGCATGAAACACACATATCTGAAGAACATGGATTATGTAGTTTATCACATTTTTTTGATAGTATATATCCTTCAATCATATGGTAGTTTGATAACATGATATGTAATATGTGTATAGTGTCTAATTATAATACACTTCTTGATTAATGTATACTCATTCAAATATGTATTTAGCTTGCTAATACGATGTACATGTAATGTTCAAGATTATTATTGTCATCACAAAGCATTTCAATTGTTTAATCACACTATAAAAAGTGTTGTATACAAACAGAGTTATCAATCTGCGGAATATAGGCTGACCACTGAAACTGCAATACATATATCAAGTTTAGCTTGGGACAACTCACACAAATCTAAATTTGGTAGTTTTAGTTGAGATGCTACAGCAGCTATATTTGTAATGACCATCACCATGTCAGAAGATCAAATTACATTTGTAATGTGTCATACTCAATCTGTAAACATCGTTAAACATGGTTTTCAACAGCTTACACACATACATACTAGACTGTGGAATTATCAGACCTCTCACATTCTGAGAACTGTCTGATTTTTGTAACAGCACAACCTCAAACTGTGTTTGCGATCTACTCAAGATATGAAAGTGTTAAGTGACTTAAGAGCTGTGAAATTGAAATTATATTTGTAACAGCTCTGTCATTATGTTGTAATTGCTAACTACTGCTTGATAAAACTGGCTTTATGCATACTTAACTTTGGATCAATAATAAATAATCTAATGCTATTCTCATATATTATTACTTTCCAAATATCACCATTCCGCATCTATCTTTAAATTTCCACCTGTTCCTGTTTTTTGCTGCCTTTTCTTCCACCTGTATTCTCTCACTCTCCTTTCATATGTAAACCCTTTTCTCTTGTTGATCTCTCATCCGGTGCCTAAACTCTCTTGATATCTTTCTCCCAATGTCTGTCTCTTGCCCCAACTCACCTCTACCCTTTGCACATACAAGCTGACACATGGCCTGATATGGTGTCAAGAGCTATCAGACTAAGATTGATATTAATACAGCAAGGGTAAAAGAGAGACGGGCAAAGAAGTACAGAAAGTTAGAAAGAGATCATAAGAAAAAAAAGGAAGAGAGAGAGCAAGCAGAAGAGAACGAGGGAATAGACAAGAGGAAATGAGAGGCCATTGGAAAAAGTAAAATAGAATGAAAGTAAAAGAGAGAACGAGGAGTGAGTGTGTGGAAAAATCGAAAAAAAGCAATAAAAAAGAAAGAGAAAGACTTATGAAGACAAAGATACATATCAGATCACCTTCTGCTCAATAGTGGCCAAAGAGGGGTTTGACCGAGTTATCCAGCCAGGCAAGATTTCTGTCTGCCCCCTAATGCTTGTCTGGCTCAAAATGAAGATACTTAGCCTAAAAAAGACACTTTACCCCGTCATCTTCCATCACGCCTGCCGACTTTGACAAAGGGTGCTCCCTCGTACTGACTTTCTGACTCTCAAAGTGGTGGAAAATCCAAATTGGTGGTGTTATAGTCAATATATTCATTTTGCATTGTATCCAAGTAGTTAATTTGTGGTATCACACTTAACATATTCACTTAGTCTTGTATTTTACTGCCTAATAACGTAAGAGACTCAAATTGGGTGTGTTATATTCAAGTAGGTATTTTATAGTGTTATATTTAAGATATTAACTAATCCCCTTTATTGAAGTAGTTAATTGGTGGTGCTACATTTCACATATCCCCCTCCCTTTCAATTCAAGTAGTTACTTTATTGTATTACATTAACATAATCATTTCACCTTGTTATTCAGGTTGTTAATAACATTGAGACTCAAATTGGGGTTGTTACATTAAACACATTAACTTAGTCTAGAATTTACGTGCTTAATGACTTGGAGACTCAAATTGGTGGCGTTACTTTAATACATCCACTTTGCCTTGTTATTTAAGGATTAAATTGGTGGCATAATATTTAACATATTCACTTTGCCCAGTTATTTAAGGAGTAAATTGGTGGCATTACATTTAACATATTCACTTTGCCTGGTTATTTAAGGAGTAAATTGATGGCATTACATGTAACATATTCACCTTGCCTTATATTCAAGTAGTTAATTGGTCATATTACATTTAACTTATTCGCCTTGCCTTGCATTCAAGTACCTAATTGCCTTTGTTACATTTAACGCATTCAATTGTCCTTGTATTCAAGTAGTCAATTTGTGGTAATCTGCTTAACATATTCACTAAATGACTAAAAGACTCAAATTGAGGTGTTACAGTTAACATATTCACTCAGTCTAGTATTCAAGTAGTTAATTTGTGGTATTACACTTAAAATATTTATTTCTCCTTGTATTCAAGGACTTGATTAATTATGTTACATTCAACATATAACCAATATTTAACCCTTAGTTCACAAGAAGCAGATTGTCATTGTATTATATTTGCGGACATACAATGATTTAATAGTCAATGGGAAAAGAACCCTATTTGGTGTAGTGCATATGTCATATTCATTAGTCCATGTCCATTTTGGTCAGCAAATCCTTTAGTTTTCATGAGATGTATTAATTTCCTGATTTACTTCAAGGTTTATTGAACTTGAGTAGTCTTTTTAGTCAGCAGGAATAATCTTCCAAAGAGCCCTAGGCTAAAAATTCCTTGCAACAATTATATGGCATAACAATATACAAAATAATTATTATGAAATATAATGGATGCTAGAAACTGTAGAGGTACTATGCATAAGGATAGATACAACAGTTGGAACATAAAGAGACAAAATTCATGTCTAAGATCAAAGAACTGATAAACATTACATACTCATTGTTACCAAATATGTTCGACATTTTAGGAAAAATGATGCCTCACATTCGAAACTCGTCTATCAATAGATTTCAACTGACAAATCACCTTCAATATCTTTGCATTCTTCACTTTGTCATAAAATTCTAATATCTTGGATCAGTAAAATTTCAGACACAGATATTATAAAGATTACTCTCTCCTTGTAACATTAAATGTTTGAGATTTCAGAAACTGATACCTTGCAATTAAAAGTCTTTTAAGAATCCTTTTCTACTTACATTCTTCAATATCCAGTATATCTCCGCTAAAAGGCAGGGAATAAAAAGTAGCCTAAAACCCACCAAAGAATTTTTCCCGCATCTACAGCACGGTGTATCGCATATCACGTTTCGGGTTGCAAAATCAAATTATACTCGGCAAATTGTTTGACGATGGCATGATGCAAAGTGGGGTATCGGATAGCTTTCTAATTAAACGGGAGAACAGGTGCTTAAGAGTCTCAGACGGCAGATGTGTTTTTGCTGTAAACATTCTGCAACATTTAGACGTCTTCCGAGACCAATTATGGCAAGATCTATCCCATCGTCCAAGTGGTGGAAAACAAATGATGTTTTTGTTTCTCTCTTTCTCTGCTCTGTGCTTTGTTTTCTTACTCCGGTCGTCTTTCTGAGCATGTTTTCTTTGTCATCATTTCGCATTTTCACCACAAATTGCACTTAGATTTAAATCGGACCAAGGAATTGATATCCATCGGTGTTGCACAAAATATTGCTCCACAGGAATTGGGTGCGCACCTGTATACTGCCCTAATCTGAAAAAAGGAAGCAAGTGACAAATAACTCAAATCTGAGTTATTGGTATTCTTAAATTGTACCCAGCATTCCCTACATACCGCCCAAATCTGGACAAGAAATATTAATCTTGCTGCGAGGTATTCAATCTAACATGATGTGGTGTTGCACTGATGGCAATGCTAGTGACAGACACATTTTGCTCATTTACAAGAAAAGTCTCTTTCGTTAGTTGCTTCCTTTTGTCAGAGTAGGGCAGTATAGGCAGACCACCTGTTTATAAAGACCACATTTCCTGTGTAACTTGAACAGTTGATCTCATTGAAACCTGTATCAAACGTAATCTGTGAATAAAAACCACCTGCTAATATCAAAGACATTCCTTGTCTCTATCGTGGACTCTTTATATACAGGTAATTCTATCCTATGACAGCTGCAAAAAAGCTCAGATGTCACATACAAAGAGATATATAACTTAGTTTTGGAAAAGATTGACTCTTGCCACTATATTATTTCAAGAAACAAAAGAACACTTGGTTCAAACTGCTGCAAGTCCAAACTTGTCTTGACTACAGCAGAATTGTTTTCCCTTTTCGCATTTCTGACTCCTATCCATTTTGTCACTCCAACACCCTCCCCTTTTCATCTGTACCTTTCTACCCCTCTCCCTCCCCCCCCCCTCTCTCTCTCTCTCTCTCTCTCTCTCTCTCTCTCTCTCTCTTTATCCCTGTCACCTACCAAACCCACTCCTGAAATACAGCACTTTCTCTCTGACCTAAAAATTACATTTCAAACTCGTGAGATGCCACTAAACTCCACGCACCGCGAGTGAGGTGAAACATCGGGGAGTGCTTTGAGCTTTCAACAGGAAGCGCAACATTTTTCGGTGATTTTGGGAGCGGAAGTTGCCAGTGTCTATTTTGGGTGGACACGTGGGTTGGGAGTAAGCAGAGTCCTTGTGCATACACATTAAAGCAAGAGGCGGGTACAAAAGAACCAAGCTCAACTTACTGCCTCGTCGTCATGGCGTTTATTAATCAGTCGGTGTTACGCATCCACTCTCTCTCTCTCTCTCCCCAAGTTACCCCACCTCTCTATTCTCTCGTTCTATCTATCTTATTTAGCTTCCTTTCTCCTCTTCTCTCTCCTACTATCCAATGCCTTCTAACTCTCTATCCTCTTAATTCCTATCCTTCAGTCTTCACGGCACATTCCATCCATTCTTTTGCTTTCTGCCGCTTTCTATTTACATATCCCTTCTGATTAACTAGTGTTAGGCCATAAGAAAACCTAAAAGTTTGGTTTGATGATACAATATTTCATGATGGTTCATATAATGTTTTAAGAAATCTGCTCCATCTGCAAAATAAAGGTTGTGCTATACCTTCAAAATGGAATGAAACCCTCTAATCACAAGTCTTGGTTGATGGACGACGGATCACAAAATTCTAGCTGGACGATCCCACACACATCATCATTTTCCGACTGCCTTTCAATCCTTTTCATTTTGGTTGAGGGTTACATTGCAATCGAGTGTTAACAACCAGCCCTAAACCATCCATCTCCACCCACCATCGGGCATCGTTCCGTCACATCAAGCGTGGGTGCGAGATCTATAATCCTGTATGCACCCCCCCCCCCCCCCCTTTATGCAACAGGCTGACAATTGTTAGTTGAGTTTCCCCAATCCAGGAAGTTTAGCTACAGGTTCTTGAGATGCTACAACATCAGAAGAAGAACGCACTACAAAAATAATGATAATTCCATTCTGCTATGACATTTGAATGTTTTATGGATTTGCCTTGATCAGCATCTTCATTAGTTGAGTATGCAATGACTTGATTTTCACTTTTTCATTATGCACATATAAATTACATATTATACACATACATTACATTACAATGTTGTATTAAATGCACATAAATGCACAAAACACACTTGCTAATAATCATTAACTTCATAAACAAACTTTTGTTGCCATTTATCTACAGGATGTAGCACGCTATCCTTCCTGCTGAGTGTATGCTTAAAATCTATTTTCAAAACAATAATCACTACTGTTATTAAAAAGAAAACATTCATTGATCACAGTGATCTGAAGACTGATCTAGGTGACACTGGTTATCTTCAACAGAACCACCATCATGTTTCACACATCTCATCTAACCTGACAGGGCATCGCTACGAAATAAAGACAAACACTTCCAAGCAAAAGTAGTACATTCTTACCCCAAAAATGTGATCCGCAAGATTTAGAATGACGTAGCGTCCTCTCTCTGCGTCCTTCGCTTGCCTACTATTTGTCTTTCCGCTCTCGACGGTTGTTTACCGGTTTGGAGTCCTGCTGGAAGAAAAACAATATACGATGAGAAATCCCTCCAGGGGCAAAGGGGACAATAGCACGTAACTGACGAGATAGGTTACGTGGTGCATTTGCGTGGTTGATGCGACAACATCACATGCACTTTGGATCATGAGTGTAATATGAAAGTACCACTCAGCTCTAGATCGCAGCCTTGTACTTGCATAAGGAGGGCACGCATCACATTTCAATATGTGGTATCCATGTGAAGGTGATGTGGTGTAAAGTGAGTGTTGAGCTGAAAATCTGGCTATTTTTATTAGCGATTTCTTTCATGTGTGATGACTTTCATCCAGGGGCATAGCTTGTGAAGGACAAAGACAGAGTGATGGATACCGTACAATGAAACATAGTGGTTTGATCTATTGTTGCATTTTAACAAAAAATCACTTTTGCTTCTTGATCCTTCTTATCAAAAAAGGGCATTCCCATCACAATCTGTAAATAAATGCATAGATGTCAAAACCAATTCTCGCGCCCCCATTACGTCATCCTACTCCTTTAATTCATCTACAATTTTGCATCAAATCCCACAGATATAGGTGCAGAATCAAAACAAATCACCGCTTCACATTGCCCTAAAATGTCAACTCGTCCCTAATAAACCTCTAACCCGTCCAACTCCCAAGTTAATGCCATAAACGTCCGACAGGCCTAGTCTGGTTCTCAGGCTGTTTGGCATTTTATAATTCAAGCTCTGTATTAAACAGGTCTGGCAGGGGTAGACTACCAACTCTTTAGTTTAACCGCACCAGCAGACAACAATATCATTAGTCTCATCAATACTAGACCCAAATGCACACTTATATTAGTTCAAATTAAAAATATCTAACAGCCTGAACGCCAGGAAGCCAGGTAATATGACACAAACGTCAGAGCCAGCTCAAAATCTCATTTATCCCCCATATATATATATATATATATATATATATATATACATTTGTCATCAAACATGCAATATTTATTTCTCTCCCACCTAATGGCGAATATAATATCCATTTAGCCTACTTACGGCGGCAAGCGCAGAGCACAGGACACCCACTCCCTGCTAGTGTTACCTAGATACCGTCTATGTTTACATATGAATATTTGTCTTCAACTGATTTACTGCGTACAGTATTATCTCTCCCTAACTTCCAGCTTAACTCAATAAGTGTCTCAGGTATTTTTTTCCACCAGTAAGAAACATGAGTAATACACAGTAGCAGTATGCTGGCAAACTCGGAATTAAAATGCTCTTTGTGGCTTCTGCGCCCTCTTATTTACTGTGAAAGTTTCATATTTTATGCATAGAAATTGTGGAAAACTGCAGGCTTTGGTTTTTATAGATGGAATACAGCTGTAGAGGTGACAATGCAATTATTTATCCGTAAACAACGGAAGCATATTTAAGGTATTTATCAATACTTCAGCCCAGGATAGCCCCTGGTGTACACTACAGCTCAAAGGAATTGGCATCGGGTAAAGAGAAAGGGAAGAAAGGGAAGGAGCTGCAGCTTTAAACCGCGGTATATTTTGTCCAGTTCAGCATGAAACACAATGCTTTAGCCTAAAATACATCGTGTTTCATGCTGAACTGGACAAAATATACCGAGGTTCAAAACTGCAGCTCCTTCCCTTTCTTCCCTTTTCCTTTACCCCATGCCAATTTCTTTGAGCTGTAGTGTAATTGCTGGTGTAAGCCAGATACGGCTCATGTATACACAAGGATATTTGTCTGGAAATGATTTAAGGCATAGTGTTTTATCTATCCATAACTCTCAGCTTAACTCAATGAGTGGTACAAAACAGTGATACAGTTTTGGCAGCATAGGACTTAATTGGTTCTTTGTGGCTTCCATGATTTTTTGATTTACTGTGATAGTTTCATATTTTGTACAAAGAAATTGTGAAAAAATTCCCTCTTTTTAAAAATGGAATGCATTATAGATGCAACAATGCAATAATAAGTCTCTACACAAAAGATGAATACTGTAAATTTGTTAGTATCATTTTACCCACAGCAGTTCCTTATGTTCTTTCTTCCGGGGGTCCTGCTCTTGACACTTGAAAATGATGACAAAGTAATAATTTATATGATAAAGTAAAAATGATAACATTTATTGAAAGCACATATGCATTAGTAAGAAAGATGAAAGGACATTTTGTGGGAATGGACCTTTGGAAGAAAGAAAGGATTTTTTGTAGAAAGGATTACATTTATTGAAAGAAAGTTTTTTTTCTCATTTTTCTCACATTTTCTAGGCATATTCCAAATTATCAGTCTTGGTGGCAAATGGTAGCCATGCCCACTTTAACATGAACATTTTTCATGAGAATATTCAGAAAATTGTCCCGCCAACAAAGAACATTGAGTTATTTCCCCTCCATTCTTTGAGAAGTCAGATATATCAACATCACTATTGATGCATTTGCAGCCTAATTCTTCTCCTGCACTACCACTATCTCTTGTACATATAAAGCATAACCTATTTTTGCAATGGACCGAGCCTGCTGATGGATGGATGATTCACACCCACTGATATACTGATGGATGGGCAGATCCATTTCCAAGTAGGGGGTGGTAGGGTCATCTGTGGGAGCTGCTCAGGTTTTCATCACTAAAGTCGGTATTCTCTACCATATTTACATACTAGTGACATCAGAGAATTATTTGCCCTTTTTTGACGCGTGTCACTTTAACCCCAATCGATCAGACACTCAGACACTCGGACCTGAAGAAGATTATTCAGCATCAATACGCTGGACATCAAATCTCAATATTGACACTTTCTTCCCCGTTTCTCCCTCTCTCACTCTCATCCTTTCAACTTGTGTCTCCTCTTACTCATATTATCTCTATCATCACCCCATCTCCAGCTCATTCACTGTATTTATCGTCTTGACATGTTTTTATTTGTTCCTTATCCCCTCCTCACATCATCTTCTTTCTCCATCTCTCTTACTTTCTTCCCATGTCACTCTCCCTTGCCTTCTCTCTATCTCTCTCTCTCTCTCTCTCTCTCTCCCTCTCTCTCTCTCCCTCACTATCTTGCTCTAACTCTCTTGCTCTCTCTATCATTTTCATTTTCACTTCCCCCTCTCTTTTTCCTTCTCCCCTTCCTCTTCCACTGTGTTGTTGTCTTGACAGCCAGTTCAAAGAGAAGTGTGTTAAATGAATATTGGGTTGAGTTGGTTGCAAGGCAACCCCTGGAATAGATTTACTCAATTATGGATAAAATACCTCAAACTTTATCGAATGGCAGCCATCAGCACTACCTTTGCCACTACTGTGAGAGCAAAACAATATTTTATTCACTTTGTTGAAATTGTTATTCTCTATGACTTCATCAGTCCTTTTGTTCTTTGTTCCTCCTCCTGCCTCTTTCTTTCTCCTTCACCTTTAAAAGCATTTCCCTGTTTGAATTTGTCATCTTTCTTCATTATCATCATCAATATTGTCAGTTACACCCCTCCCCCTTTCCCTCTCTGCATCCTACTTACCCATTTAAATCCTCCATGCTTTATTGTGGTATCAAGAATAATGTGTAATACAATACATCACCTAGCAAAACAAACAAACCGCACAACAATGAAATGTTCTGACTACCACGACTATCAAGTGTAACGACCTACGTTTCAAATCCCACAATGCAACACCCATTACTTGCGCCATAAACTAATGCATGACTCTCTCTTCTCCAGTTGCCCTTAAAAATTCTCACTTTTTCTTTATCTCCCACCCCCCCCCCCCTCATCCCTCACCAATATCTAAGCATCTCACTCGATTCTAAGTCCCTAACCCCAACTCTCGCCATCTGACCTTTCTGCGTGTGGGCTCAATTGCGTATCGGGATAATTCGATATCTCACCCCTGTTTTGTTCCTTCCCCTGCATAGGGAGTTGGTTTTATTCCGGAGGGAGGGAGCGAGAAGAGAGGGAGGGTAGAGGAGGAGGAGGTGTGCTACGGGCTAAGGAGGGTACTATTTCGGTGTTTACCCCTAGTGCCGTTTCAATTTGATCATTGATTGAGATCCACAGTGCAAGGTTGAACGTAGGCTGCCTTAATTTAAGTGGAGTTTCCAGCAGGTTTGTAGATTTTCAAGTTCTAAGTTAGGCACAATATAAGAATTGTGACCACTATCATTCACATTGCTAATATCATTATCATATCATCATCATTACTTTTTATTATTCATATTTTTTCCTTTTTCAAACTATCATTATTACAATCATTATTATATATTTCACAATACACATAGCAATACAAAAGATTATTACAATCACATGATGTGTAAAGCACAGATGATATTACACAACAATGTAGCATAATATAGGATAGATTGAGCTAAATCCTGCATGAATGAATTACTCCAGTGAATATCTTCTACATAATCATTTGTTCATTATTGTGAGACAGTGCCGGAAGTCAGGCTTCATTGGATGTTAACTATTGCCATGTTTTTATATCAGTAATTTACAACAATTGTATATTAAAACATTCCTACATAATAAATGTGATTATCTTTCAACTAAATATATCATGAACAATTGGTGGTAATGTCTTTTAAATAATCTAATGATTACAGTATTCATTTAATTATGTGTTGTATTGCTTGTAAATATGTGAGAGTTAAGGCGACACAGGCAAAAATAGATATGTTAAAAAAGCCCCCTCCGCACTCTAAACAAATAAATATATGTCTCTTCTCTCCATTTTATTGCCCCCCCCTCTCTTTCATATTCTCTCTCTCTCTCTCTCTCTCTCTGTCTCTCTGTCTCTCTGTTTTACTCTTCCTTTTTCTACCATTTCACATTTCGTTTTCTCTCTCTCTCCCTTTGTCTACCCTTTTCTCTCCCTTTCTCTTTTTCTCTATCTACCCCTTCTCTTTCCCTCTCCCTCTCTACTCCTTTCTCTGTCTGTCTACCCCTTCCTCTCTCTCTTTTCTCCAACCCTTTCTACCTACCTCTCCCTCTCTCTGTCTACCCTTTCTGTCTAACCCTCTCTCTCCCACTCTCTCTACCCCTTTCTGTTTCTCTCTCTCTCTCTCTCTTTCTCTCTACCCCTTTTCCTCTCTTTCTCTCTCTCCTCCCACCACTCTTTCTCTCTTTCTCTTTCCTCCCACCACTCTTTCTCTCTCTTCCCCTCCCTTGATCCCCCTCTCATTAAGGCAATCCATTCAATGTCAAAGTCGGATCGGGGTTATAAGAAACCAACAACTCCAGCCAAATGGCTCCATTATGGATCAAGGTTCCTCTCTTGATTTCCCTAGCCACCTATCCCACGGCCAGCTGGGTGAACGAAAACCTGCCGCACGGCGTGGCGCGGCACGGCGCGATCTTCAAAAACATTCTGCTTGCTATCGGTCACACGCCATATGCCCGGGAAATATGTCATACACATACACTTAATGTGTTAGGGCATGAGAGTAACATTTGCATGGCCAATTATGTTTGATATAGCTTTACACTGAAGTTGATCATTTCATCACGCTTAACTACCCTGTAGGGGCAAGGGGGTAATTCTCTTCATGTGTCGTCAATGCAGAGATTATACAGATGAATCCCAAAGAGCTGTCCATTATCTGGCACAGAGAGATAATAACATTCCTATTACCTCTGTCTCAATACTTCTCAGTCTATCCCTTTGGATCGGTCAGTTATTTCCTTTATCTATTATCACGCTTTTCTTGTCCCTCTCTCTGTATTGTGAGATATTTTATTTCCTTTAGTCCTATCCACGATTTTTGATAGGTCACAACTTGCTGTCTGTTATATTCAGCTGCCTTCTTTATCAATAACCAGCTCCTACTGACTTTCTATCAATTTTTTTTTTCATCTCTCTCTCTCTTTCCATTTCTTAAAAACTAGGCACCTTTTGCTTCATTCCCTCACATTTTTCTCTTTTTTTTAACTGTCTTTCCACCTCCCTCTCCCCCTCCTCTTTTCAGGCTCTTCTTCTCTCCCACGATCCCCTGTTTGCCTTCTTATTTCTTCTCCTCTTGGTCTCTCCCCCCACTCTCTCTCTCTCTCCCCCTCTCTCTCTTTCTCTCCCCCCTCTCTCTCTCTCTCTCTCTCTCTCTCTCTCTCTCTCTCTCTCCCCCCCCCTCTCTCTTTCTCTCTGTATGTCCTTTCCCTCCTTACCTCCTATCCCCTACCTATCTACCCCTCTCCCTCCCTCCCTCCTCTCTCTCACTCTCTTTTTTCCCTCATGTCCTTGTCCTCTGTCTCCTCTTAACTTTCCCTCCCTCCCATTTATCTCTCACCTTCTTCTCTTATCCCACTTTCTCTTTCTTCATACCCAACCTCTCCCTCTCTTTCTCTCTCTGTCTCTCTCCTTCTCCCCCCTATGGTTGTCTTTCTCTCCCTCCCTCGCTCTCTCTCTCTCCCTCCCTCCCTACCTCCTTCCCTCCCTCCCTACCTACTTCCCTCCCCCCTTACCTCCCCCTCTCCCTCCACCCTACTCTCTCTCTCTCTCTCTATCTCTCTCTCTCTCTCTCTCTCTCTCTCTCTCCCTCCCCTCCCTCCCTCACTCCCTCCCTATCTCCTTCCCTCCCTCCCTACCTCCTTCCCTCCCTCCTTACCTCCCCCTCTCCCTCCATCCTACTCTCTCTCTCTCTCTCCCTCTCTCTCTCTCTCCCCCTCTCTCTCTCTCCCTCCCTCCCTCCCTACCTCCTTCCCTCCCCCTCTACCTCCCTCCCACTCTCTCTCTCTGCTCCCTCTTGTCTGTTCCTCTCCCTCTTGCATCTCTCAGTAATGAAAATAAGCTGCTTGGGGTATGCCTAATCGTCTGAAACACAAACAATATCTACCACCTCTCATTATACTAATGGATGTGGTTTACAACCAGATAAAACTGTTGACTTCTACAATGATAACTCACACATGCTACTTACACATGTCTGTCTGTGTGTGAGTGTATGTGTGTGTGTGTGTGTGTATGTGTGTGTGTATGTGTGTGTGTATGTGTGTGTGTATGTGTGTGTGGATATCCGTGTTCATCTTTTAGCATTTCCCTGAATGCCCATTTTTTTTCTACATATAATGCAGAACCCTGTGCTCAATGACTCTCCAGAGCTCAGCTGCACTTTCACAAAATAAATTGATCTTTCTTTGTGTTAGATAGAATCATGTTCTACTGTTTGTAAGCCTTTGTGTGATGAACAGACTGGCTCTCTATTAGATTTCTTGGTACTAATGGTGCAAAAAATGTATCACTGGCATGAGAACTAAATATATAAGAAAAATTTTAGCTTCATAATCATCAATGTTGATGATAATTCACTATCACCATGGAAAGTACAATCAAAGACAAGGAGCATAACAATGATAATACAAGTAATGATGATGACAATATGAAAGTTATTTAACAACATAAAAAAATTAACACTCTAATTGTCATCTTTTGTCATTTTTACCTACACTTAGTTATTATTTATTATTTAGTTATTATTTAGACCAGGGTTCACAAAGCGTGAAATACAATGAGCAATGGGTTAAACCTTATATCTGCCACTGATGTACTTTCCCTTTACTCAATAGAGCAGCAGCATTGATGTTAACCAAATGTCATCAGTTTTTCTTGTCTACAGTAGATATGAAGGTAGATATGTGACCGTACCCACAGCTTTACTGCCCTACCCTGTCAAAAGGAAGCAACTAAAAAAAGTGACTTTTCTTGTAAATGAGCAAAATGTGTCTGTAACTCGCATTGGCATTGGTGCAACACCACATCATGTTAGATTGAGTATCTCGCAGCAAGATGAATATTTCTTGTCCACATTTTGGCCATGATATGTAAGGAATGCTGGGTACAATCTAAGAATACCAATAACCCAGATTTGAGTGATTTGTATTTCTTTTTGTCAGAGTAGGGCAGAGTTATTCTTGTCTACAGTAGATATGAAAGCAGATATGTCACAGTATCCACATGGTATAAGCAATTTTTTAGGTGTATAAGCAAATAAGTATGCTCGATTAAGGGCTAATAATGAACGGGTGTGTATTGCATTGGGTGCTAACTTCAGCTAGTTAATATGGTTTAGACCATGGTTTATCAAGATTAATTGGATTAAACCATGGTCTGAACATAGTCTAATCCATACTAACATGCATGGATCTAGCACCCTACGCAAGAACACCTGGGGCCCATTTCATAAAAAGTTGCTATGATAGCAACTCTTGCTGGAATGTCAACTTTCATTGAAAGAGCCAATCAGGAAGCAGAATTTTCACTGTTGTCATAGTAGTTGACATTACACCAAGAGTTGCCATCATAGCAACTTTTTATGAAATGGGCCCCAGTGCTCCTTATTGGACCTTTTTGAGGTCGATGCGATATATCAAATATACTTATTTGCTTAAATACACCACAAAATTTGCTTTAATCCTGGTTTAAGTCCAAAACTCCTTCGTGAATTCTGCCTTCATCTGCAAAGTGTGCATTTTGTTCCCATTAATGGACACAAATCCCATTGAGCAGCATGCTACCTCGAACAGAAAAAGTCCCAGAACTTGGTTTAACTCATTGTATACTTGCTGTGCATTTTGTCTCCAATCATGCATGCAAATCTCATTGAGTGCCATTTTAACCTAGGACAGGAAGGGTTAATCATACAACATAAAGCCACACACTCCACAGACAATCAGAGGTGTGCTGTCAAGACTTTTCTTTCCTGCGGTTCAAAGGCGTTGCTCGTGATGGAACGTGGGGGCAATAAGCTAGAGATTTCATTTGCTGTGTGTGTTTGTGTGCGTATCTGGGTGTGTGAGAGGGAGGGAGATGGAGAGATAGGGACAGAGAGAAATGGAGAGGGATAAAGGAAGAGAAAGAAAGAGAGGGAGAGATGGAGAGAGGGAGAGAGGGAGAGAAAGAGAGAGAGTGAGAGTGAGAGAGAGACAAGGAAAGAGAAGAAGAGGGATAAAGACAGAGGGGAGAATGAACTATATAGAGATGAGAGAGACAGAGAGAGACAGAGAGAATGAGAGAGAGAGAGAGAGAGAGAGAGAGAAAGAGAGAACGACGGAGATAAAGAGTGAAAATGAGAGAGAGAGAACAAGATATATAGAGAATGAGAGAGGAGAGAAGAGAGAGTGAGATTGAAAATGAGAGAGAGAGACAGAGGAAGAGAGAGAGAGAGAGAGACAGAGAGATAGAGAGAGAGAATAAGGGAGAGAGAGGATGAGGGAGAGAGACAACTCAGCTGTCTGGTTTGTTTGTTTTTCATCTTTCTCCAATAAGTGTTATCAGGCTTCTCCATCCTTGACCACCAATCCTGGCATTTTAACAGCACTTCCAGCCGACTCCCTGCCTAGTCTTTGCATTTCAGACCCTCCAAGTCATGCACGCTGTCATTTGTACATTGCCATTTAATAATCCATATTTGTGATGTATTTACAACTCCCCCCCCCCCCCTAACTGCCTTGTGACGCTTTATTACATTTACCTGTTTTTCATGATTTAGTTTCAATGAATGGAATGTGCTCTGAATCTATCAATTGTTGCTACTTTGACAAACCTTAGACAAGTTTGAGAGTTACCATTAATAACGTAGTGTTTGAACTATGTGTCTGAATAACATTTGCATATGTAACAAAAATGGTCTAGTACAATTTGTGTAACAATATTCCCTATATGGTATTCAAGAGGAAAATCATCCAAAATTGCAGCGTCGCAAGCAGCGACATTGAGATTTGATTTCCAGTCTCATACTCTAGTGCACTAGACCGGGACCCTGCTGCATAAAATTACCATTAATTGTAACTCTGCCATCAATGGTAACAGTCATGGTAATACTGCTCAATTAATAGCCAATCAAATTCCAGGTTTCCTTAGAAGTTGCCATTGATAGCAAAGTTGCCATCAATGGTAAGTTTTAGGTAACAGGACCATGTTGCAAATAGGTTTTCAATTATTGTAACTTAACATCAATGGTAACTACCATGGTAACAGGTGTAATAATGAAAGCTCATTGGTTGTTGCCATGGTAGTTACCATTGATGGTAATTTACAATAATTGAAAACTTATATGCAACATAACCCAGAAGCTAACAAAATCCTAAAGTGCATGCAGGCGGATGTAACCTCTGTGTTTCCTTGCACCAAATCATGCATGGTACATGCAGCATAAGGTCTGCCGTTCCAGACTACCACTTAGAGACTCTCATATTGCTGTCAGCATTCCTATTGTTAACTCAAACTCTACTGCTCTCCATCCCATTTTTACATTTCATTAGGTTTTTAATAAATCCTAGGAGAGAGGGGGCCGCTCCAATGTAGTATTTTCAGAAATTCTAGCTTTATTGCCTGCAACGCAAGATTCCTATCAACTCCTCTATTTCTAAGTAAAAATTAATTACTTTTTTTGCGAGGTCTTTTCACACTATATTCCTCCCCGAGCTACAACAACAGAACATAACATGATTATAGGTTATTTCTAGGGCAACTTGTCATCATATTCAAGTCGTTGTGTTGGGTTACGCACAGAAATCTTACAGAGCCGTATTTTGTCTGGCATTGAACGACTTAACCCTTACATTACCAGGCCTTGGAAACCCCATTGGCTTACTACACATCTTCATGCCAATAGTAATGATAGGTTTAACCCTTACGTTACCATGCATTGGAATTATTCAAAAGATGTTTTCTTGTGTAAAACACAAAACATGATATAATTTGTGTTTCACTGATACTTTTTGGAATAATAAGATAACTTAAAGTATTACTAAAGGAAGTTTCAGTTAAACAAATATCACATCACATCTAGTTCTATAAATGACACTTTTATCACGTTTTATCCTAGATTTCATCCTCAATGACATCTTGACACATGTAATAATCACAACTCTTAAAATTGACCACATTCCAGCATATATCATGAGAACTCGACAAATCGGGGGTCAACATGTTAAAAGGCAATGATGAGTGACCCCAAAAAGATTGAAGACACTTTGCCCTTTGAATTATGGTGGTATGATGATGATGATGATGATGATATCGCTTTTATTTCATCCGTGGAACAGACCGTAGTTTGTAACCCCCCTCCATACATCCATTAGGCCGGCATCCCGTTTCGCCGTCAACGCAGTCCAACGTTGCTAATGGGTAAGACAATATGCTGCTAGAGCCCCTCAACACACCCGTTATTCAATATGAAATTTCACCCATTTCATTCCTTTCTACTTTCTCGTCTCTCTCTCTCTCTCGCACTGTACTTGAGAGCACCATATGAAACCAAGGGGAAATCGTCACGAAATCCATTACAAACATGTAGAACGCCATCAATAAATCATGGCTCAAATGTCCTTGGATATCCATTTTCTGATGTCTCTATGTTCCGATGAAAAAGGAGATGTTTTTATCGACAGAGCGATACTATGCATACAATCATGAAATAAAGTGCAGGTTTTAAACAGCTTTTTTTCCTGTCTGTGTGTAGGTTACGTTTGCTGGCATTCCAGGAGTTTATAGTTCGATGATGAAGCAATGTTGATGTACAAGACAAAACAGAATTCTCAGTGATGTGAATATCTTTCATTTGATTCTTGATGCCTCCATATAACCTTGCGTCTTTCTTAAATGAAACAGAAAAGGCTCCTTGAAAGGCATATACTGTACTGGGAAAACAAACAAGCCTTCAAAGTGTGATCATGAGCAATCTTCTTGCCAATGGTCCTAAATCTATGTATTGTCCATTTTAGAAACTTGCTGAAAGTTACTTGCCCTCAAATGATCCACATTTGGAGTAATTATTGATTAGATTAAATGAAATTAAAATATTTGGGCCAAATAATTTGAGGATTTGTGATTTAATCACTAATTACTCCAAATGTGGATCATTTGAGGGCAAATAACTTTTAGCAAGATTTTAAAAGGGACAATAAATGAATTTAAGATTATTGGCAAGAAGATTGCTCATGATCACCTTTTGAAGGCTTTTTATCTTCCTAGTACAGTATATGCCCTTTAAGAGCAGATACAAGCCTACTACACATTTAATACCCAAATATCATGTGTATCATGTTCAATGAATAATAGCTTAATTTTGTAATCTAAATATGAAAGACAGGATGGTCCTTTTAAAAAAATTGTGAAACTCTGCAAAAGTCAGCAGTATTCCCTGAAAATAAGGTGTTTGTAATCTCACCATCATAGCTTCATGAACCTTATCAAGAAAAACGTAAAACAATCCCTGTTTACGTTGGAAATGCCCCAAGCGTCCAAAAACTACTCCCAATCTAGCAATCAATATGATTCCGCTCAAAGTCAGTTTCAAATTCTATTATTAGGAAGTTCTTATACAGTATTTTCTTCTATTTCCTGTGTTTTTTTAACCAATTTTGATTTTGATTGACCTACAAAAAGGTAATTACCATGTCTTCAATCGAATGAATGACTAGTTATTTCAGTGATATACTTTCCACGTATTGCAACCACTTTGAATCATATAAATATGTCCATGGTTGGATTTCAAATACAAAGATAAGCATAGCTATAATATCTATATCTAAATAATGAAAATATCAAATATCATTTTGCATACTTTCCATTGTTAGTGACTTAGTGGGAAAGATAATGGACCCATAGTCATGGCAGAACCCTTATGCTAACATCAAGGATCCTGTTCTTGTCCTCATTTTTTATTCAAATAATAGAATTGAGATGATTCCTTTCCTGTAGTTCTTACATCAAGAACAGAAAGTGTTGTCATGGACAACCAATTCTGGCATGATTCATGGTCCCATGGTAATGATCACTATACCATCCCTTATCTTTAAAGGGACAGTCCACCCTGATCTTAAATTGGTTTTAATCCAAGCAGAAACATAAAAATTGCGTATTAGTGAAGAATACGAAAGTTACGATTTTGTAAAGTTTTAATTTGTGACATCGTGTGCAAGATGCTCTTCCATGTTGTATGCTGTGCACTTCCTTAAATTTCCCCTTTTCTGTTTTTTAATGAAAGAATACAATGTTTTTGTCAAGGCATGTGTGTAAAAAACTTGTGTCTAATGATAGATCAAATGCACAGGTAAAATGATATGTCCTTTTGACAAAATTAGCATTTTCAAAAAGATGCTACACAACATGTAGCAGAGTATCTCTTTCTTATCCTTCGACAGATTTTTGTCAAACCTTCACTGATATGTCTCTTTCATGTTTTCGCATTTATTAAAAGAAACTTATCTTCAGGGAGGACTTTCCCTTTAAGCTACATACATGTACATGTCATCTTACCATATGATACAGCCCAATTGTATGAATATCAGCACCTCAAGATGGCACGCCGGTATGCTGTCACAACGACGATCAGCTTCCTTCCGCCCCTATCAGGCAAAGATCCCGCAATAAGTTGGTGTTTATCGGGGCCAACAAAATTAATTTGCCACTAAGTCCTGATCCAATCGTCCTCAACCATCCTCCTCCTTCAACACACCTCACTGACTCCACAGATTTAGTCTGCATACGGAGGCTCTATTGTGACACCATCCCAAAATATGTGTCTGGTATTCAGACTACAGCTTGACTCTCTGTCTCTATCACCAGTTTAGTCTCTGCATTTTAGACCCTTTGATTTAAACTCACTGACTAACTGATTGATAAGGGCTGCAAACTACCATCAACTCTCTAACTCCCAGCAGTGTTCAACAGGGTATATACACTCCATTCCCACAATGCACTGCACGGCGCCGCATGCATGCTTGCACTCTCGTCTCCTCCCAATTTGCTGGGCCGAAGCACTTGAATTTTCTGCACCAGTTCCCCGGGACCCAGAACAGGTGGTCTTGTAGTACTGGCGGTGTCTCTTTTCTGGTTTAAGTATAGATTCTGGCCTCCTCCTCTTCCTCCTCAGCATGAATCAACGATGAATGTTTACCTACACAGCACTCGATTGCATTCATGTTTTGGGATAGGCTTGATTCCAGACTGAATCACATGAATTCATGTTATATGGTGTAGCCTTGATCTCAGAGCAGCAATGAACATATTAATCCTCTCAGCGCTAAGCCAAGAGAAAATCCATTCCATATTTCATATACTCCTGGTACTGATGGGGCTTAACCTAATCAATGCCTCATGGTCTCACATCATATCACATTGATAACACATTATCAAGATGAAGCAGCTCAACAACACAATCTCATACATATCTACAAAATATTCTACCTAGAATATGTTGCCATAGCAACCAATCAAAACATCACACTATCACATGCATTTGTTAGCCCGACAGAGTGGAACATGCTGCAATATTAACGGTAATGACAGTTTGTCTCTAACAATTGTAACACCTTTCACATTGAAACTTAAACTTGTTCAAGCACGGTTACTGCTGTGATGTAAACAGGGTCTTTTGCTGACATCCCAAATTCTAGCCTAAAGCTTTAAGTGGTAGAAGTGATAAAGACTACTGGACCAGTTATCAATGAAGTGCAATTTTGTCATGACCACTGTCCCCATTCTTGTTTATACCAGGAAGAAATCATCTCAAAATCATAAAAGTGCTGAAATTTTATATCTGTAATCATAACAGAAGAGTTTTGCCATGCTTATATTTTGCCCTTTAATTCTATGGCAGACAAACTGCTCCTCTGTCAATGGGACTATAAAGATTTCAACTTGACCAAATATATTTCCAATTAGCAGAGAGAAAACTCTATTGCACTTTTCTGCCCCTTGCAATTAGAACAAACCTGAATGGAATTGTTTGCATGAATGGCATAACATTGTGACTTTGGTCGGACAAATTCTACCGGAAAGGTGACATTTCTCGAGTCACTGAGCCGTAGACAAGATTTTAACATTCAAGGAAAATGTCCTAACCTTTGCACGCATGCTGCCCATGTAGAGTAGAGTAATGAGATTTTCTACTTTTGTGACTTTAGATAAAACCACTAAAGCATAGGTGGTACTCGAAAGTAAAAGAAAACAAAGCAGCAAGCATAATTTACAACAAAAAATGTCCCAATTTCAAGGACGAAAGTGCAATTCTCTTCTTCAATTTGTTAGAGAATTCAATAGGAAGGTGATACACATCACTAAACCAGAACAAATTCATTCATCGCGTGCAGACATCTATGATAACTCTTTTGTTTGAAGAATTTTTTTTTGCAATTAGTAATATTTGATATCAGAAGTGATAGCCCCAAAGTTCATCTTTGTGGTGCTTTGTACCGTATAAAAGAACTTTTTTCTAATCTGCATTTGAGATCTTTACGCGCATTCTACCATGACAATGTCGCATCAAATTTGTATGGACATGGGGCTTATCTTTCATGATCTCTCTGCTAGCTATGCCAATAGACTGTGGAGCTTCATCTCCGGAACTGCTGACACCTCTAGCTACATGTGGGACTAAGCAATCAGAGAGATTTCTTGCGCAGAAGCAGACCGTCCTTCATGCATGGCAATCTATCAATCGAATGAAGACCATGTGCGTCCATATCAACCATGAAGAGCATGATGCAATCAATTCTAGGAGGGCAAGACAAACCCCCTCTATATAGGTGCGTCACCATTAGCACGATCAGACGAAATAGCGAGCTAGTTTGCTCATCTGGGGGAACTAGCCTGAAGTTGCAATCGCGTCTTCCTTAGCTCGAAACTTGGGATACGTAAGCTTGAAACTCGGGATGCATAAATGATCCCGATGTTCACACATACGCAGTGTGCGACAGGAATAGGCCACGACCGCATGGTTTTGGTTGTGAGCTCACATTCACGCAAGTATAAAAACCTAACATAAACAATGCCTCGTGCACGCTGATGCATACCGGGATCGAGAATTTTTTCGACCAAATAGCTAGCTATTTTGCCTCATCTGGCTAATGAAGATACAAATAGCTAGCTATTTCGTAATCTGGCTAGACTATCCCGATCAGAACTATCTAGCTATTTCGCCACATCAGGCTAATGAAGACGCACTTTATGTGAATTGTGTGTATATTCGTGGCAAAAAATGAATGTCACACTTTTTTCATAATTCTTTGTGTGCCAGGCAATACAATTGAGCCCTCAGACACTCATGTCAAATATATGTTCATGATGCATTCAGTGCCAAGAGAATTGATCAAGCATACTGCTCTTTGTTATCTATAAAAGGTCATGGGTAGACATGAGGTATCTTCACAATGGATAATGAAACCAATACGTCAGATTCTGAATAATTCAGCATTGCTGCATGATATGACCCATTTGAGTGAAGGTTTCCTCCATAGATTTGCTACAGCGTACATGAATACTATTGACACACACTTCTTAATCAGCAGCTCAGATAATAAAGCCCAATGCATATAGAGTACCAAAGTTTGACATCATTTGAGCATTATTGTCAAGACAACTGGTTCTAAACAATGCAGGTAGAGCAAGCAGGGGTGATCACAACGGGGACTGTAATTGGGAATGCTGGACACTAGCCCGATAGACCATATCGGACCGCTAAACCTCTCGCTGGAGTGAGTTTGTTTAGAGCCAATTGTCTTGACAACATGCTCATATGACGACACCACTTCGGTATTCTATGGTAATTCACAACAGTGAGACAACTCTCTGTCTCAGCTAGAACTCATATAATGTTTGATTTATGTTGAATAGACCAGTTTACTAATCTATTCAAATTTATGGATGTTTCTTCCCTCTGGGCCTAGTAATGAGTTACTAACAATGGTATTTCAGTACTTGGAATCCAATGTCCAACATTAGTTATTGCTATGTTGGGCAAACCTTGGGCATTTATACACAATTAATACATAGAAAATCATATAAAGTAACACTATGCCTAGCAAGGAGAGGGTTAGTATCATACTGCTATTTGTTACATATTAAAGGTCAATATTAGACATAGAGCATCATCAAAATCATCAATGAAAGCAAGATGTGAGATTCTGATCCTGTAGAGTTAACGGCCCTACCCAAAGGTTTAGACCAAACCTGGACCATGCTGCATATATGTTTCCAATTATTGTAACTTACCATCAATGGTAGCTACCATGGCAACAACCAATGGGCTCTCATTATTGCACCTGTTGCCATGGTAGTTTTCATTGATGGTAAGTTACAATGATTGATATCATATATGTAACATGGCCCTAGTGCAACATATATGTACACTATTGACACACACTCAACAATCAGCAACTCAGACAATATAACACAACGTGTATTGTAAGTCACGATGTAGAGAGAACCCTCTGTTTCAGCCGGCGAAATAAACTCACCGACTCAATGGAGCGGATGGAACACATCATCACCATCCGCCTTCACAAGTTGCCACGGAAACGGCTGGAAATGATACCGGGAAATGAAATTTGCAATTCGCATGATGGAATTGTTCTTCAGTCTCAGTTTCTCTCTCTTTCTCTCTCTCTCTCTCTGCCATTATGAAACAGAACCTATTGCAGTTGGATAAACAAATAGTCAAGGGTTTTATCTCAGTCTCTCTCTCTCTCTCTCTCTCACTCTCTCTCTCTCTTTCTCTGCTATTGCAGAACAGAACGTACTGCAGTTGAATAAATAGTTGGAGGTTGCAACTGTGTGTTTAAAATCAGAATCCCGAGGGGATCAAGCCAAGCGGGGGAGTTGACTCGGCTGCGATGTCATCCACAAGTTGTTGCAGCTGGTGAAGTCTAAGCATCTAACCCATTAATTATTCAACCTAATGCTTCCAAATGAATAAGAATTTGCCAAGGTCGAGTACTGGCTCTGCGGCATCCAAATGCATGCTTGCACTGGAGTTTGATGTCAATAAAATTAATTCAAGCCATAAGCAGCTCATTTTTTTCCCCCGTTGATAGAGGCCTGTTAAATATAGATGAAAGTTGTTTAACCCTTGATGCATCAGGCAAAATGCTGCTCTACGTAATTTGTGTATTATGATTACGCAAAACTGCATTGTTGGCGTGTAGAGAGTTAAAACCTAGTAACTGAACAATCTGTTGCTCGTGTTTGCTTTTTTACACAATAAGATAATTTCTATTGACCTGATATTTTTAGAACTCACAAAGAGGAGAATTAAGTCTAGCACAGAAGGAATTAATTTGGTGTGTCACAATGTAAATCTTTTGTAGTGGTATAACATACACGTATCTTATTAGAGTACTAGCCCTTTGTCCGGCGCAGATGGAGTTAAATCTTATGTGCCGAAATCGCAATTGAGAGCTAGTAACACACATCTATCCAATAGGGCAATATTTCAACCATGTTTCAACTGCCAGAGAGAGAGAGAGAGTTAAATACATTCAAATTTGGCACTTGTTTCTTGTATGAGAATAAACTCTTAAAAAATATATATCAGATAGCCTGAAAGCTAGACTAGAAGGTGGACAGCTTTCAAATTGAAATCGTGTGGAAGTGATTGGTGCTTGGAGTTGACTGAGCACCCCCTCATGCATGTTTCGTTGTGGGGGCTGAAATTCACATATTTTTGCCATTTAGTCGATTGTATAAAGAGAATCCGTGAACCAAAAAACATTACACCATCGATTTGTGGACATGAGACCAGGGCAATAACAATGCTGGGCTTATGGTGATTTGCGACGTTGGAAACTCTTCGCTCCTCGCTCTTCAGATGGACTTCTATGAAATATTCACACGCCCGTGGCAAATGATTCAGAAAACAAACTGATGCGTGCCACCGACTGCTCGGCCGCACGATTCATTGCGAAGGGGAGACGTGTTGAAAGATGAGTGGAGATAATGGGTTTGAGTCAACATGACATTTAATCCTTTTCATAACATTTTAGTGTGAAACCTGCTCCAGTAGCTACCTGTACTGAGAGACCACCTGTCTATAAAGATTGCATTTCTTGTGTCCCTTGAAAGATATATTGAGAGATGAAGGTAGATAATGGGTTTGAAACAACAGGACGCTTACAACATATTCAAGGGATGTTATTTTTGCACACATGTAATACTTGTCACTATAAAACAGGCGATCTTGTGCATTCAAATCATCAACAAAGCCCTGATCATAGAACTATCATGAGCATTAAACAAGGCCACAAAAAGGTTAATGGCGTGCTGTGCCTTGCATATACACCTCCTAGTTTTCTTACATCACATTATATCCATCCATGCTCTTAGAAAAAAAAAAACTTCAAACTTTTAGTGGGTGTATGCCCTCTCTTTGTGGGGCCAATCCCTCATTGCCTCCATGGTTCTAAAAAGCAAAATCTTAAAGGTGATATTCAAAGGAAATAAAATCAAATAAATATAGTGTATTTTATAATTGAATGGGTTATTATTAAAGCAATTTATGTAGCTAACATGCCATGAAAGTGTTCAGTTATGTGTTTAATGAAAGTCAAAGTTCACTAAATTGACTCTCTTCCTGACCTACGAAATCGTCTAAGGGAAAGTGGCGTTGTGTGTACGTCACAGCCGGGATATGCTTCACAATGACTATTGTGTATCACACCTGTTAATCCACTAGCAACTGCCATCACAGTTTCATTAACAATGCCTGATGCTTCTGGCAGAAAAGAAGCTGCGGATTGGCATGTGTGATGCACAATAACGCCTCCCGTTTTTACGTCAGACCTAAAGGCCGTTTCGGATGACAGTAGGTCAAATTTGTCCCCGAGAATACGGTGATTGTTTTCACCCTAATTTCACTTTTTGGAAAGTGATATATTGTTTGAATGTCATCCGAGCTCATTGTATGGCTTATAAGCTTTATGTAGATGAATATCTTCATATTTTTGGATTTTCTATGAATATCACCTTTAAGACTTTTTCTTGCATTTATGGTTTGCACCCTCTTTCTTCTTCCAATCTCTTGTTATCTCCACGCTCCTAAAGAGCAAAATCTTCAGATGTTCTCTTGCATTTACACCCTCTACTTTCTTCCAAACTCTCGTCTCTACGCTCCTTAAAAGCAAAATCTTCAGATTTTTCCTTGCGTAGACACTCAGTACACACCCTCTCCTTTCTTCTCATCTCTAACGTGAAGCTGTCCTAAATGCCCTGAGCCCCTTCTCTATCTCCCAACATTCTATTTCTACCCCATTCAATTTACCTAATTCAAAACGCCCCAAGCCGCTGCCTTCGTCTAGGTGTCATCCACAATTATTCTATTCTGATATCGCTCTCTCTCTCAACGAGCAACCAATTCTCGTATTACGGCCCTCGTTTGTTGGGACAAAAAACAGGCAATGCATGCAGGGATGGGGTGGGATTCACCCATTCTCTGCCAGAACTTTCCAATCACTTTCCACATCAAAATATCCAGCGCGGGAATCGATCTGGGGGTATTATCGTTTCAGCTGCGACAAGAATTGTGCCGAAGACCGAGAAGCGCTGAGTCTAACCCCCCCCCCCCCCCCCCACCCGTCGCAGCTGCAACTTAGCCAGAGCAGGTGGATAAATATCAAGGTGAAAATGGAACTTTTTGGCCCCAATTCTCAAAGGAGTTTTAGATTTACAGTTGAGCCTGAGATCAAAGTCACAGCTGATTGCAACCTATTGCAGTCAGATTGCAGTCAATGTAGAGCTGATTGCATTTGATTGCAATCACTGTGCATATGATCTCGGGCTCCACTGTAGACCACGGTTTGAGCAAATGTTGTTGCATGTAAACACATATGGGCATTTGATTTAGTGCATACACTTCAAAAAGGTGCAATAATGAATGCGAATGTTACTATGTTACTATAATTACTATGGTTTAGTCCATGATTTATTCAAACTAAACTCTAGTACCTAGCGTGAAATTAGCACCCTACCCAGAATGGGCGCATTCATAATTAGAACTTTTTTAACTGTACGTGATAAATAGGGCAAACATAAGTGCCATTCTCATTGGGCTTTAAAAATCGCGATGTCAGAAAAAATCGTGAAGTTAGGGTGAAGTTGCCTAACAACCGGACCAAAAGTTGAATTGTCCCTATTGTCCCTAATGTCCCCTAACTTTGTGATTTTTCTAACATCGCGATTTTTTAAGCCCAATGAGAATGGCACTACAAGTTATGATACAACATGAAATCTGCATAAGCTGTAGTCTAAATCTCTAACTCGTTTGTGAATTACGGCACATTAAACCATGGACAAATTCTTGTGTGTTTCTTGGCATAGGGGGAAGTAACAAATTAATCACAATATTTTGTGCAACCTATAGTTTTAAGATCCAAACTACCGTCAGTTTTGTATTTGAACCTCTTTTTTCAAGGAAATGTGGTTAAACCATCGACTCCTGCTAGATGATCTCATTCCCATAGATTTAACACAGGGACCAGGGGCCATATTCATGAAACCTTACTAAGCCTAGTAAGCTACTAAACTGCATTCAGCTGCATGCATTTTAGTAACTAACTAGGCTAGAAAGCTTTCATGAATATGGCCCCAGCTGGTTTCCTATACACAAAGGGTTAAGAAGAAAACGATGTTTCTGTAAGAGAAACCTCAATGATACACTTCCATGGTTTCCTGACTTCATCCATCCATGGAGACAAATCTCAGATATTGACCTGCCGACAAATTTCTGGCCAAAGTTGATCGGCAGTGGCACCGAGACCTAGCTATCAACATAAATCTATCGCTCTCCCATTTCTTCAACTTTCCTTTTGAGGGGAGAGGGGCATCGAGCATGAACATCCATGCGCAGCAGAGATCAGCATAGTTATTGATAGGAGAGATACAATCCATCTGGGTCATATTGGTGCAATGCCAGCACAGCATGGGATGGATATAGGCTGCCGGAGCATTTCTGATCCCAATTTAAAAATAGAGTCTTATAGTTTGAAACTAGTCATTTGATCATTCTCCTCATTTCTCGTGTTAAAGGGCATATACTGTACTGGGAAGGCAAAAAATCCTTCAAAATGTGATCGTGAGCAATTTTCTTGCTAATGGTCTTAAATTCATGTATTGACCATTTTAGAAGCTTGCTGAAAGTTATTTGCCCTCAAATGATCCACATATGGAGTAATTAATGATTGATGATTAAATCCTTAAAATGTTCGGGCCGAACATTTTGAGGATTTGTGATTTAATCACTCATTACTCCACATGTAGATCATCTGAGGGCAAATAACTTTCAGCAAGCTTCTAAAATGGTCAATACATGAATTTAAGACCATTGGCAAGAAGATTGCTCACGATCACATTTTGAAGGCTTTTTTGCCTTCCCAGTACAGTATATGCCCTTTAAGGGAGTGGGGGAAAAAATTGAAATGATTAGTCTACTGCAGCCAGACCCCTTTATTGAAAAGTTTGGTTTAAAAAGTTCCCAACAGCCTGAAAGCTAGGCTAGGTGAGATGTGGCGGAGTGTCATAGATTGGATCCAATTCCCGTTCTCTCCCGTCATATTTGGAGGAAGACGAGCCCGCCGCGTTTCGCGTTGTGCGTCGGGTTACCGAAAACGAGTCAAACTGCCGGATGGGAGCACAAATATTAGGAGATCAGAGTGGGACAGATATGGATGGGTGTCAAGTTTTGGATGTCACATCATAGATATCGTACCTCCCTTGATAAAAGAATTAACACTCTGGCTGCCAGTCATGCTACCACTCTATGGGAATTGTATGTATTTCTTGTGAAAAAAATGCAGACATGCAGACTTTAACCCTTTGTGTGCCAAATGAAGGGCTGCCAGTTGGGTTGTGTGTATATTATTTGTGATAAAAGGTACAGTTGCCACTCAGAGCATTATAATAATAATAATAATAATAATAATAATAGTAATTCTGTAGTGTAGCAAGGAGCTTGACCAAGAAGTCCTTTGTATACAATTCGTAAGACTTTGAATGCTATTCTCTGCCATATTGGTAACCAATGTAGGTTTCAATGTATGAGGTAAAAAGCATGCACTGCTAAGCATAACGTTAGGTCGATCTGTTTCTGCAGACACGATCCCTTTCTACAGCACGTTTGAGTGCACCAACTGGTATCATGTTGTCATAACGTATCTTATCTGTTAGTTTAGAGGGCACCTTTCATAACTTTATGCATTATTGGGAAGCTAGTGTGTGGAGATAGGACCCTGCAGTCATTTTCATGGTGCATGAGGAGGATGTTTTTTTCTATCTTATCTCTGTCCCCTCTTTGCCCTATTTCTCATCCTCTTTTGCTTTCTCCCTATTTTTATTCTCTCTCTCTCAATTTCTCTCTCTCACACTCTCTCGCCCTCTCCTCTCTCTCTCTTTCTCTCTCTTTCTCTCTCTCTGTCTCTCTTCATATATTTATATATTAAGCAAACATTTCACACTGAGTTCATCAAATTGTCAGAAATTACCATTGACCACCCATTTAATCTTTACAGTGCCAGATAAAATGCTTCTCCATAGAATTTGTGTGCATAACCAATTCACAAAAACACACATGGCACATAAGACAATCCTTTGCCCGCCATATTAACTATATACTACTCTATAGTACGTGTCGATAATTGCATCAATGGCAGATATAGACTTAAGCTTTTCTCCCTGTTCCAGTGTCTCAATCTCCATCCAAAGGTATCCCAATCACCTGGATTGAAAAGTACAAGCTTCTCAGGGTCACAAATCATCGGCTAGACCATAGACCCCTATCAGGAATGACCAATTGTCTACTCATCAACCTTTTCAATGCCGGATAAAATGCTGGTCTATGGGATTTGTATGCATTGCAGGTAAGCAAATACACACTCAGCCCATAAAGACTTAAACCAATCTCCCTATTACCTGGATTAAAGTACAACCTCCCCACGGTCACAAATCATCGGTGAGACCAGAAACTTCATCTCACCAGCCATGATCAAAACGTGCCTAACCCTGCGCAGTGATAATGACCTCACCAACCACCCACCCACTAATCTTCAGCACCCCCAATACTTGTTGATTAGCATGCAAGCCCCAATACCCCGGTCAAAATCTAATTAAGGAAGTACGATATGGCCAATTTAGTATGACACCGTCCTGGAATTAATTACAAGGGTGAGTGTAAGAGTGACTGAGTGAGTGAGTGAGTGAGTGAGGTTTGTGGATTAATTATGGCAGCTGTGCGCTGCTTAGCGGGGCGAAGATGGATGTATATTGTTCGTGGGATGCGGAAATAAACTTCGCATCTTGTTATAAGTCAGTTGAGTAGTCACGATTGAGGCCAAGGATTGGGTTCAGGGCTTCTTTAACTATTTGCGTCCTAGATTATCTGTCACTCTATGGCATTTGTGTGTATTACTAGTGCAAACATACATCAACAGCACAAAGAGAGTTAAAGCTAAGGGGTAGTTGCAGTGAGCACCTAATTTAGCTTGATTGTTTTGTTATTTACTTTCATTCTATATAGAGGGCGTTGCTATTAACCCATTGCTCATGGTTAGATTTTCTGGCTTTGTGAACCCTGGTCTTGTTAGGATGTCAAAATTTGCCATGGAACTGCAGTAACCAAGCTTAATTGTGCCCTCTAAGAAATATGAAGTTTATTCATGGCATGTCTTCTATTGTCAGCAGATTACACAGGAGTTGTGCTGCTTTGTATCTAAGTAGGATAAAGCCAGTCTGTGAATAAACGGGCTCAATAAGAAAGAAAAATGGGGAAACTCTCCTATTACCATTAGCATGAAGATGTGTAGTAAGCCAATGGGATTTTCAAGGCCTGGTAATGAAAGGGTTAACTCTCTTTATCATCGGCAGGAAGGTATGTAGTAAGCCAATGAGATTTTCAAGGCCTGGTAATGATAGGGTTAACTCTCTCATTACCATTGGCATAAAGATGTGTGGTAAGCCAATGAGGTTTTCAAGGCAAGGTAATGTAAAGATGAATTGAACTTGATGATCGTGATGAGATCATCTCTATAAACACTAGCTTTGAAATTACATCCTGGATTGGATATCCTGACATGGTAAAAGTGGATTAAGAGAAAGAAAGACAGCGAGTAACGTTGTTTAAGATGGACAGTTCTCGGTTACGCAGCGATCAGCGATCAGCGAGAACAAGAACTGAAGATTAGAAGAAGGTGGCGGAACATAGCTGCCAAGCCTGGCACCTGAGTAATGGTAGGGATGCAAGCTGCAATGGGCTTGCATGTTATAATGCGACTCTCATAACAATAAGGGATAGTTTGTTGCCCCGCCAACCCCTCCTCTGTTACTGCAGGATTGATGGAAAAAGAAAATTAAGCTTACCTTTGCTAGTTCAGCCTGGGAAGTGATGCTAATGGTCGCAGTGAAAGTCCAACATTGGTAGGTATGTCCTGTTTTCATCCAAGTATCCTGTAATGATACGGAAGAAAAGAAGAAACATTTAGACTAGTGGTAATCATCTAGGTAAAGTTTAGCAATGGCATGGTAAGATATAATGGGCCCTTTCCAATTCTCCCTGTATCTCTTTCTCTTTTCTCTCTCTCTCTCTCCCTCCCTCTCTCCCTCCCTCTCTCTCTCTCTCTCTCTCCTCTTCCTATATCTTTCTCTCTTCATCTCTTTCCATCTCCTCCCCTTTCCCTCTGTCTTTCTCTTCATCCTCTGCTCTCTCTCTCTCTCTCTCCCCCCCTCTTTCTTTCTTTCTCTCTCTCTCTCCCTCTTTCTCTCTCTCTCTCTTACTCTCTCACTTCCTCTCTCTTCTTCTCCCTCTTTCTCTCCCCTCTTTCTTTATGCTGACATCATACATAAAGCACAGAAGCAATCAAAATAAAAAATAATAATTCCAATAAAATAAAGTTAATTGTCCCATGACTTAATGTAAAATAACTATGGCATCAGAGAAAAAAGAAAGGTTAAGGAGGACCAAAAAATGCAAAAAGTGTAGAGTGTCTGCTTATTTCCAATAGAATCTTCAAATGAACTCAAAAATTAACTCTTTGTGTGCCACATATTAATTTATTCACGAGCACACACATGGTTAGAGAACCATTGTGGGATATTTCCTGCACAAATTAAATACACGTACGTCTCCCATAGAACAGCACTCGATCTGTCTGGAGCAAAGAAGCTTTAGCCATTCAAGTAAAGGCAACCCATGCCATTACTCTTGACAAAATGCAGTCGCAAAGTACTCACACCTCCTCAAATAGAGATCAATTAACAAATACACTTAGAAGTCCTTTGACTGTGAACTCCCTGTCAACACGGTTCCAATGTGTCAGTGCACCTTTGTTGCCGGAGAGAAGACAAAACCAAGAATAAAACGGAATTGACGGCAAAAAAACAATGCAGAGAAAGGATGAGGCAACTTTGTCTGAAGGGTATGTGATGGAGGACATGATCACATGATGGCAGAGCAAATAAACATGGAGAGATTTTTATCCAGCGTTCCATTATGCAGATGAAACATGGCTGGCTCTTAAGGCATCGCTGCTAGCTGCCGATGTTGACCACGACGATGCAGAGAAAAAAAAACAGAAGTTAACATACAGCGAGGAAAAAACAGTTACTGCTCTGTGATTTGTGTTCAGGATCTGTATATTCCCCATGTCGGGGAAAAGTGGCTACTCCTATATTTGCATAGAAACAAAAGCAGCAGCACAAAATTAAATCAAGTTAGAGGTATGGGTTCATAGTGGTAAAGATTACATGCAGGACTGGGGCTATGTTGCATATAGGTTTTCAATTACAATAACTTCCCATCAATGGAAGCTACCATGGCAACAGGTGGAATAGTTGCTACATGCTTACCTACAATGCTTTCCATACCAACCATCGATAGTCCAATTTGAATAGTAACAGAATTTCTTGCCTATTGAACTGAAAGTGTTAACACAGGCATTGCTGCATAGATCTTTGATTCATGTTGGGTTGGGTTGATAGCTGAACGCACCCTATGAATACTTTGTGTCGCTTCAAGGGAATTCACATACTGTACTGGGAAGACAAAAAAGCCTTCAAAAGGTGATCGTGAGCAATCTTCTTGCTAATGGTCTTAAATCATGTACCATCCATTTTCAAAAACTTGCTGAAAGTTATTTGCCTTCAAAAGATCTACAGTTGGAGAAATTAAATTTAAAATCACAATTCCTGAAATTGTTCAGCCCGAATATTTTGAGGATTTGTGATTTAATCACTAATTTCTCCAAGCGTGGATCATTTGAGGGCAAATAACTTTCAGCAAGGTTCTTAAATGGACAATACATGAATTTAAGACCATTGGCAAGAAGATTGTTCACGATCACCTTTTGAAGGCTTTTTTGTCTTCCCAGTACAGTATATTCCATTTAACGATACATAGTTTCTACATGCTCACCTTTAACACTCTCCATACCTTCCATTGATAGTCCCATTTGAATGAGAATGTTAACACATTGCACCGCAGTGTAGAGAGAGGCATATTGCATAGACCTTTGAGTAAACTGTCTCATTACCAATGGCATGAAGCCATGTACTGAGCAAATAAGGTTTTCAAAGCCTGGTAATTCTCCCTATCGCATATAGCCGATATCAAGCGATATCACCTCACGATACCGATATCTGATCGATTGCTCTTGGGACGTATACTTCCGGTAAGAGCTGGTTGTCGGCAGAAAGTGACCAAGAAATCACTTTTTTTTATGAATTAAGCAGTGAAAATTTTGTGTAGGGTTGTGGTTAGGGTCAGGGTTAGGTTTAGAATAAGGTTTAGGGTTAGTGTTAAGGTCAGGGTTAGGTTTAGGGTTAATATTCATAAAATTAGTTGGATACCCTGGTCCCTTATATTGTACGGGATTGCCGAATGTTCGTGGACCGGAAGTTCATATCCCAAGAATTAAAGGTAAAAAAATTAGAGCGCCACACACGTTCAGATTCGGAGAGATATATGCGATAGGGAGAATTAACAGGTTAAGTTGTTTTGATAGTGGGCATCACCCTATGACACTTTGTGTCGCTCAAAGATACATAGATCCTTCATGCTTACCTTTAACCATCTCACTCATTGCACACCATGAAAATCACATTGAATTATGACACACTCTAGGCTCCCACGAGACTGAGAAGATGAAAACACCGCTGCACATGACGAGAGAGAGAGAGGTAAGGTAAAGGACGGAGCTTTGATTCATGTTGGGGGTGCATAACAGAGATCACCCCCTCAACCACTTTGCATCGCTCAACGATATCCACGGTTGCTACACGCAAGACCGATGACGCAAACCCGGCGCGCCAGAGCACCTGCATACCAATCACTGCCTACTGAATGTTTCATGGAATCCATTATCAGGATTCAGACTTTTACTTAGTTCGACTCCGGGGAGAGTGTTTCTTTACTTCTTTCTCGCCAACATGACTGTAAAATAAAAGCCCCATGAATGCGAGCTTTCAAAGCCTACTCTGTCTGATAAAAATGCTAATGCCCGCTCTTAAGGAAAGGCCGATGTCCGCTCAAGACTCGTAAGATCAGAGATTAGGGTCTTCTGCCGTCATCGCCCCTCAAGACTTTTTCTTGTCAAAACAATGCACGTATCCACCTTGTCACGCATTGTGCATCCATTTGATAGTGGGCCTATCTGGGCCTACATGGGCCTATCTATATATCCATAGGAAAATGGTTTTGAAATGTTACATTGCCTATACAATCTCAACTTATTAGAGAAATTGCAATGACATTGTTTTATATATTACAAAGACCATCCAAATTAAGAAAACACATATTAGAGAAATCACAATTACTTTATTTCTATTCATCACAAAGACCATCTAAGTTAAGACAACAGTGATTTTGAATGATAGCAAGCCTCATAGATATTATTCTGTTCAAATGTCCCCCATAACGCTGGTAACGGGACAGTATTTGCAACAATTGTGTCTGTCCTATAACCAAGGTTATGTGTGACATTTGTACAGTGTGATTTTGAAAATACAAATCGTCATTGAAGCGTAACAAGTAAATCATTCTATTTCCCTGGTTTCGTGGTCTGGTGATCAGAATACTATTTCATCATTTAGCACTCTATGCAAGACGCGCACATTCGTTATTGGATGTCTTTGAAGTGTCTGCGCTAAATCAAGTGCCTATTTGCTTATACGCCCATGAAATTTGCTTCAGCTGTGGTCTAAATCTAACACAATTTTTGCACATTTACTTCTAATTGAAGGAGAGAACATGCATTCAATTCAAATCAAAATTGTGTGTAGATTACAACCAACAAGTAAGAGCAATAATAGTGTTCGTGTAAAATAGAAGACGGGTATAATTTAAGTCTCTCCAGTGTGTTGTCAATTAAAAAACAATGAAAATTAGAAAGGAAAACCATATCATCAAACAATGAACAATAGATTAATTACCACTGATAAACACAAATCAATTTACCATAAGAGATAGCTCTATACATTCCATAGTTGCATTTTCACACTCACAATTCATATAAGTCCTTCAGAGCTGCATTTTGTTATGAAATATCCAGAGAGGTAATACATGTCATTGTCCCAGGGATAACAAAGGCAATTCCAAACCACAAACACGTAAACGGAAATCTTGTTTACCATCCAACAAGCCGTAAACCCAATTAAACATCACCACTCTAACGTACATCGGCTCGCGGGTAATGAGATATTGACATCTGACCATGGAATCACAACAGATATCAGCGCCGGTCCTAACACGTCCTCACCGATCCGCACGCAAATCAATCCTGACATTTTACCGTGGAGTAGAAAAAAAAAGAAAATGGGAGGGATGGTCAGTTCTTTTTCGCGTTTGAGAGCGGACAGTCCCACTTCCCGTCGCCGACGACAACCACAAAAAACGCATGAAATGATAATATTGATTTCATCCGGGGATCCTGGCAGCTGCACGTGTTGGCGAGAACGGGAAAAATCAATGCCTCGTTTAAGGGAGCTTTTCGTGCTGGCGAGACGCGGGGGCCAAACGGTTTGGCAGAGAGAGATGAACGAATGTCTTAATTTGATGCGTGCTGGCTGGCTCGCTGCGGGTGGATGGGTGGGTGGATTGCAACCATGGGTTTGCTTGTTCTGTATGTGTTCGTTCTTTTGGGTGGTGAGGTTGGTTGGCGCTGTTACGGGTTCGAGCGACGGCGGTATGACCGGACGGGGCTGTTAAATAAGACTGCATAAGCTCTGCTGACAGGAAATGAAACGGGTGAAAGGGATTCCACATCACCTCCCTCAAATGTCAGAATGACAGGGGAAAAGGGGGTATATAGTACCCCTTCCTTCCTCTCTCTCTCTTCCTTTCTCTCTCTCTTCACCCCTTTCTCTTCCTCTCTCTCTCTTCCTCCCTCTCTAACTCTCTGTCTCTCCCTCTCCCTTTCTCTATCTCTTACTCCCTCTCTATCTCTTCCTCTCTCTCTCTCTCTCCCTCTCCCTCTCCCTCTCTCTTTCTCTCCCTCCCCCCCCCCCTTCCTCTCTATCTTTTTTCCGCTCCCCCTTTATCTCTCTCTTCCTCTCTCTCTCTCCCCCTCTCTCTCTTCCTCTCTCTCTCTCTTCCTCTCTATCTCTCTCCCTCTCCCTTCTCTCTCTTCCTCTATCTCTCTCTCTCTCTCTCTCTCTCTCTCTCTCTCTCTCTCTATCTTTCTTATTGTTAAATTGTATGGCTTTGTGAACCATGGTACAGCTAGCATGTCAAAATTTGCCAGTACAGAACAGGTTAAATTTTTCACAATTTGTGTACCAGGAATACTCAAGGACATGTCTAACGAACAGGATGTGTAAAGAGTTCATGAACCTAACCATAATGCACATGTTCCACAGATGAAAATCAATTCCTTTAATAAGCTTTAATGTAAAACCGAGGATGTCTAAAGAAATTGCCATTTATCATTTGAACCAAGGTTCATTGCAGCCACTTATAATTCATAGAACTGGCAGCTGCTCAGATCAATATGATGCATATGCAATTGCATCATGTCAACCTGGACATTACAATGTCATAAACATTCTGAAACAAACATACATTTCAAATTTTAAGGATGAATTGGGTTTATCATGCTGGTAATAGGATAAATGAAGACCAGCAAACACAAGAAAAGTTGTCCTTTTCTAAATGAAAATATTGGTGTGGGCAAGTCTGTGAATCTTTCCCATGCTACATAAAAAAAATAGCTTCCAGTCCCAGCGACTACAGAAAAAATGTTTCAATATAAAATGATAAGAATTCATACATTTGTTTCCTTATGGTCAGAGCTTTTTCTTATGGTGCTCCTGAGCAATACAATACAGTTTTGACTCATCTGTTTCAGTATCACTTAGATATTTAGATGTACACTTAACTGTCAGCAGGACACGGGGGATAAGATTTTTCCATTACACACATACCTAAAAGAGCAGCATTATGCTGGCACATATGGGGATAAAAGTAGGAGAAAATAGGAAATGTCATATATTTGCCTCCATTTCTATCAAGATGCACAGAACCTTTACTTATGCTGGTCCGGTCCTTGAAGGTTCACACAATTTCTTCAAGAAAAAGACCCGCAAAAGGGATACACTAGATATAACCCTTATATTACCAGGCCTTGAAAACATTGTTGGGTTACTACACATTGTCATGCCAATGGTAGTGTGAGACTTAAGCGTCACATGTGAGACAGATCAGGAAATGAACTGTGATTTCCATGGACTAAGGATAGCATTCAACAACAACCTGAATATACATATTTTGACTGGTGAAGGATTATACAGGTAGTTGTATAAT